>JACCIX010000730.1:0-170356 GCA_025506515.1 Flaveria trinervia | reverse complement strand
AAATTAATTTACACCATTCCATGTGACTAGTTTCAGTACCTTGAGTCCTCATAATGCCCCAAAACTATGATTTGGGATGTAAAGGATCAAGGAACAACTTGTATTCACTCACTTAGAATCAGGAAACTTGTTACAGTTATGGAACAAATGTAATTGGACCTTAATACTGAACTCAACGTTTGATAAATGAATTAGAACTTAAGTCAAACTAAAACGACAAAGAAAGTTATGGTTACTTATATGTCCCAAATAATTTAGTAACTACGTATTTATGCATCCAATTATTCGCAAATGCTTAACAAAATACATGGGAAATGATCCACGAATATGAAAATGCTAAATATCAATAGTTCTAGCATGAATAATTATGCTCTTGCTAATAAACTAATCCTATACGGTTGAGATTCTCATGACTTCTAAATACACTCCTTGTTGGATTCTATATGCCCAAGACACATAGAGCATTGATGCGGTTAGTATGTCGTGATCCAGTCGGGTATACCCAATAACAAGCTTTGCAATCACCGACAACTATTCAATTGATGATATGAATGCAATTAAATAATAACACCAAATTTAGGAAATGGATTTTCTAAATAAGTTGCATATGAGATGGAACAACTTATTTGGATATTTTGTTCAAGAATGTTACTTAGTGTTATTTAAGTTATGTAGATAACATTAAGTAATAAAATAGTATATAAGTTATACAATTAAAAGTTAATTGTATAACTTATAAGGGACTAGTTTTAATAAATTGGTAAATTAAGTTTTGGGGGGAAATGTGGTCTAGAGACCTATTTCGACCGCCCCACCCTCTCCAATGAGGGTGTTTTTACTTTCTTGTAACCTTCATTATCTTGGTATACTAGTCCCACACTCCACAAGACATCTCTTCCTTACATGCAAAAAAATTAGCAGCTCTCATTTCTCTCTCTAAAACTCTCGGCATTTTGTTGATACATGTTTGTCCCTAGATCATGATATGTTATGTAATAGTTCCTCTTTGGTATGATTAATGAAATGATATTGATAGTCTGTTAGTTTAATGTTTAATAGTCATTAGTGAGTCATGACTGAATTGATTGGGTTTATGATTATTTGAATGGTTGCACATTAAGTTATATTATTAAAACATTCAAACTTAACTTAATGAAGTTCTCATGCAAATGGCTCATGCGAATGAATCATACGCATGAATAACTTCACACGATTGACTCAGTCGCATGACTGAACCAGGAGACTGGATCAGTCGCACGATTGTAATATAAGATTGGCGTAGTCGCACGACTGAACACTCAGTCGTACGGATGAATCAACCGCATGGTTCAATCGCACGACTGAACAGACTAATGGTTCAGTCGCACGATTGAAAATACCAACCTATAATTACAACTCAATTGTGAAAAATCGGTAGACTCGATCAATTACGATCCAGACGAACCCTAGCCGTCCAGAAACCTTCCAATCGTTCTCCAAGTTCATAGAACACATTAGATCGATTTCCAATCGATTTCTAACGTTAGTTTTAATCCTTGATTGATTCTTCGTGTGTTCTCACTGATTGGATCGCCAATCAAATAGGATTTCGCACTATTTGATCTGGTATATGTTAATCTCTAGGTATTTCGGTCAAATACCAGGTCCTAACAGGTGGTATCAGAGCAATTGGCTCTTGATTACGTGTTGATTCAATCAAGATTGCATAAAAGTTTGTGTTTTTGCACTAAAAACGCAATTTTTGGCATCAAAAGTGATCTTGGAAGTACCCTGCTCATCGAAGCTTGGTTTCTACGGACTTAGGCAATTAGAATGTGAAATTTCGAATTTACGGCTGAAACCCGTCAAACCTAGAAATTTTCGCAAAACAGCAGCTTCAGTCGCACGAGTGACTCATTCGCATGACTGGACTCCATTCGCATTGCCCATACGCACGATTGGACATAGTCGCACCCTCGTTCGTACGACTGAACCGTTCGTTCGCATAGCTCATACGCACCAGATTCATTCGCACGGCTGAACCAATCGCCCAGTTCATTCGCACGATTGAACCAATCGCAGAGCTTATACGCACGATTAGCTCATTCGCATCCTTCAGTAGCATCAGTGAAAGTTTGTTTGATTAGATTATAAGTTTATTAGTCATGGAAGATCAGATGTCAGCCTTTACTGCTAGGAAGGACTCAAGGATACAGAACCTGCTGTTGCTTGAGAGTGAGGTGGGGAATCACAATAAACCACCAAAGCTTTTGACTTTAGATGAGTTTCCCCACTGGAAACAACGTTTTGAGATCTACCTTAATGGAGTAGATCCTAATCTATGGGAAGCCATGAGATAGGTTATAGTACACCGGTGGGAGCTGATGGAGTTAAACTAACATTAAGCGGGATGAAAAACGCACAGAAAGTAAAGTACAATGCAGAGAAAAGAGTGTATGCATTGATCACTCAGTCTATCCCCAAAGATATATTCCACCAGTATTCAGAGACAAGCAGTCCAAGAACTGTGGGATGAGCTAGAGAAAAGATATGATGGTAATGCATCATTGAAAGAAATCAAGGCAAAGGAGTTAAAGAAGGAATTCGATAACTTCTCATTAATTGGTAATGAAAGTTTGGACGAAGTCATAGACAGATTCTACCACTTGATGAGCGAATTGCATACACATGGAGTGGCTACTACCATGAAGAGAAAGTAAGCAACTTCGCAGACGGTTGCCTGATAAGTGGGCTACATTCGTGTCTAACCTGAGACAGAATGGAATCCTTGTAAAGCTGGATATAATGACTTCATTCTCAAGTTGCGAGAAGAAGCACTAAGGATGAAGTATAGAGCTCAGAAGTCTTCGTACACACAAAATCCAGCTTTATTCAACGCCACGCCTCAAGCTAAGACATCTGGAGCACCATCCAGACTGCTTTTGTGTCTAGCTCGTCAGGTCCTTCACATGCTTTTCCTTCTGGATCAGACACGTCTGGGTCATCATGTACCCGTCATATTGGATCAGAAGCAAACGCTACCAACTGAAGATGGAGAACTCGGTAATGTGACCGTGGAAGTAGCACGAGAGCATATGGATCTTTTAGCAGCAGTGGTTCATTCATATGATGGACTTGTTGCCGGGAAGATTGGAAACTGCCATCTGGCAGATGAGGACTACGAGCAGGTGGATGAGATGGAGCTTGAGAGAATGGATATAATGTGGGCCTTAGCAAGTGCTGTCCGGAGGGCGAAAAGTTTGTGAAAAAGACTGGACAGAACTTGGTTGTTACTAAGGATACCACCTTTGGCTTCGACAAGAGTAAAGTGACCTGCTTAACTGTGGTGAGAAAGGGCACTTCAAAAGAGAATGTGTCAAGCCAAAGAAGACGGGGAATGGGAACCGTTCTCATCCTTTACTCGCCAAGACAAGCAAACTCTAGTTCTACTTCATCAAACAAGGATCCAAAAGCCTTAACTGCTCATGATGATGAAGGACAGGATTGGAGTTTTAGTTGTCTCACCAAGAGAATCTAACATTGCCAGTGTTGAGGATATTGATGATGATTCTGCGAGTGAAGGTGATATAGCAGTTGAGATAGCAATGTCACATAATGAAGAAACAACTGCAGCCGAGGTCAGTTACAAACCACTTGAGGAAGTTTCCACGTCAGAGAAAGAAAAGTCACAATCACCAGAACCAAAAACATCTGATGCTGCACTGATGGCTAACTCTTCTGAACCAACTCAGGTAAGTACCACTGACGAAATTTTTAATAATCATGCTTGTTCTGATTGTGATACTTTTAGGAATAGCATAGATGAAAAATTTTCTAGGTTATTAGATCATAATGATAACTTAGTAAAAGATTTACGTCTGTGCACAGAGGCTAATAGAGTACTAAAACAAAATGAGCATAGTTATAAGAAAAAAATAGACCTATTGACTAAACAACTTAGGGAAACCGAAGTAGTGGCTTTTAACCAAGCAAATGACATTAGGTACTATCTAAACTCCCTAGAAGACACTAAGAAACAAAAGGCAGTTCTAGAAGTAGAAGTCAATTCACTAAAACAGAAACTGCATAGTTGGACTAGTTCATCACACATAGTTCAACACTTAGTGAGAGAAAGGAATAATGGGGAGGGATTAGGCTACAAAGTGGTTCCACCACCACCTGAGACTTGATGAACACTAAGTCTAGACCAGTAAATAATAACCTATCAAGGATCATGTGGACTACTCCTCTTGTTATTGATCCAGACACCTCATGTTCATCTATTGAATCTGGACAGAAACAAAAGGAGGCCACTTCAAAGGCAAAGGGTAAATTGCCTTGTGTTAATCTGGAAAATGAATTTGAAAAAGTTAACTTGAAGTCAGGGTCAAATAGAGTCAAATCACAACCTAAAAGGACTTCAAATGCTACTTCTTCACATGCTTCAAGTCTAAAACCAGTTAACCAAAAAGTGAAACAGGTTAAAACAGTAAATTTTGTTAAACCAGAGAAAACATCAAACATACAAGAGTCAAAACCTAAAGTGATCGATGTTACTAGAGTGTCACGTATCTCTCCACAGAGAAAGTTTAATCATAAAGTTGATAGCAGAGCGTGCTACAACTGTGGAGAATATGGACACATTGCTTCCTACTGTAATGTCTATCAGACACCTAGGAAGAAGATTGAACTTCAGGACTCAAAACCTAAGTCTTCTAAGAGGAGCTCTTTAACTCCGCCTAGAAAAGCTAGTGAACCTAAAGTCCAACCTGTAAGCCAGACGACTGTTTATCATAAACAGGCATTCCACAAATCTGGCTTATGGAAAGAAAAGTCCACCTACGTGTCTAATACTGATGACAAGAAGGAATCTGAGCTACCCTCACCCTCTAAGGGTCAATGGGTGGAGTTTATGATGTGTGATGCCTCTGGGAAACCCAAGACAGTCAAAGCTTGGGTTCCTAACCTAAACTAATTCATTTACTTTGTATGTGCAGGGTGTTCGATACAGTGTTGAGACTAACACGTGGATTGTAGACAGCGGAGCATCCAGGCACATGACAGGAAATAGAGCCCTGCTATCTAACGTCAAACAAATAAAAGGAGGGCATGTTTCCTTTGCAGGAAACAAAGGAGGCTATATCACAGCTCAGGGAGAAGTGGGAAATCAGAAAGTTAAGTTTGATAAGGTGAACTACGTTCAACAACTTCAGAACAACTTACTGTCTGTTTCCCAAATCTGTGATAAAGGATTTAAAGTCATCTTGATAACCAGAAGTTACGTGCTGAAGAAAAAGAATATATGATCCCAGAGGAGCAAGTTCTGATGACTGCTTCAAGATATAAAGACCTTTATGTCTTGGATATGTCAACAGCTGCCACAACTGATCATGAGGTTCAGTGTTTTTAGTCAAAGGAAGATGAATCATCCGATTCAGAAGGATTTAGTGAGAGGGTGGTGAATGTCAAGAACTTCCAACTTCTGACTTTTGTGTAGCTTGCAAGAAAGGCAAACAGACAAAGAAGGCTCATAAGGAAAAGAAAGTTCATTCAATAGAACTTCCTCTTGAGCTTCTTCACATGGATCTGTTTGGTCCAGTTAGTACAAGGAGCATTGCAGGCGACGTGTACTGTTATGTGGTCACTGATGACTACTCAAGGTTCACTTGGGTAATGTTTCTGAAATCAAATCAGAAACTTTGGAGAAATTCAAGGAATTAGTAACCACACTGGAATCCCTCTACAAGCTAAAAGTTCGACAAATACGCTCAGACAACGGGACAGAATTCAAGAATCAAGGGATGGAGGCATACTGCAAGGAAAAGGGAATTTTGCATCAATTCACTTCTGCTTACACACCTCAGATGAATGCGTTGCTGAGAGAAAGAACAGGAGTTTGATAGAGACAGCACTGACTATGCTGGCAGACTCGAAACTGCCTATCCAATTCTGGAATGAGGCAGTGGCAAATGCGTGTTATACACTGAATCGAGTCCTAATAGTCAAGCGCCACGGAAAGACATGTTATGAGCTACTACAAAGACCAAAACCGAATTTGGAGTATCTTGAACCTTTTGGCGCACCGTGTACACTTCTGAAGAAGACACAAGAAGGAAAATTCAGCGAGAAGGCAGTTGAAGGAATTTTTCTAGGATACAACATACCGAACAAGCGAGTTTACAATAACTCAACGGTTCTTGTAGAAGTGTGGTGTAATGTCGACGTTCAGAGATATACCACACCACCCAGGCAAGGACCTGCATACTTCTTCGATTATGATGGATTCTTCAAATCCTTCAACATCCCTCTCTCTCCCTCGGATGATGAGTTAGCTACTAGGATAATGTATGATATTCTAAATACACCATCTAGCACACAGGGAGAATCATCTACTCAGTCAGAAGGGGTAGTCGATGACAGTGACTCTCCTCTGAAGATGAAACTGAAGCAGATGACCAGAACAGTCAGGAGGAACAGGTTCCTGTTCCTGAAAGTCCACAAGCTCCATAAGTGATGCACTCTCCTCGACTTCGGAACCTCAAACTCCACCTTCCTCAGATGTAGAACAAAATGTTCACACCTTGGTTCGGAGGTGACTGTGCCGACTACTCCAGGATCACGACTAACGTCTATCATCCCTTGACAATGTTATTGGATGTCCGATCAGGAGTACAAACCCGAAATCAGCTATACTCAGCTGATTACGCCTCAGTTATGGAGAAGGTTTACATTCATGATGGTGCTTATCGATGTTTTGTTTCGCAGATTGAGCCAAAATATGTCAGTGAAGCACTAAATGATGAGGCGTGGGTGAGTGCCATGCAAGAAGAACTTCTGCAGTTTAAGAAGTTAGGTGTATGGATCAGGTTGATAGACCTAAAGGTGCTAAAGTCATTGGCACCAAATTGGTACTAAAATGCAAGAAGGATGACCAAGGAGTCATTATGAGGAACAAAGCTCGACTGGTGGTTCAAGGTTTCCGCCAAGTCGAGGGGATTGACTATAATGAGGTGTTTGCACCCGTGGCAAGGATGGAAGCTATTCGTATCTTCCTTGCCTATGCATCTTACATGAAAATTAAAGTCTACCAATTAGATGTGAAGAGTGCATTCCTTCATGGGGAAATCAGGGAAACAGTCTATGTAAGTCAACCGAGGGATTTGAAGACCCTTATCATCGGGATAGAGTTTACAAGCTCGACAAAGCTTTATATGGGCTTCATCAAGCTCCTCGAGCTTGGTATGAGAAACTCTCGACTCATCTTGTGAAACACGGCTTTCGCAGGGGAGTCATTGACTGTACACTGTTTATTAAAGAAAAGGATGGCGACCTACTGCTTGTACAGATATATGTTGATGACATAATCTTCGGGTCAAAGAACGAAGAGTTATGCAAAGAGTTTGAAGCAGTGATGAAGAAAGAGTTTGAGATGAGTGCTATGGGGGAGATGAAGTTCTTTCTCGGGTTACAGGTGGATCAAACACCTAATGGGATCTTCCTACATCAGACCAAGTATGTAGGAGACATTCTCAGTCGCTTTGACATGGAGAATGCTTCTGCTGCTGGGACTCCACTTGCTACGAATCATGATATAGCACCTGATGAGAATGGAGATCTGTAGATGCCACTATGTACCGAGGAATGATTGGATCCCTCATGTATCTCACTACCTCAAGACCTGATATATGTATGCTACATTTTATGTTCCAGATATCAGGCTAAGCCTAAGGTCAATCATCTGATCGGGGTCAAAAGGATTTTTCGCTATCTAAAGGGTACACCCACACTGGGGTTGTGGTATCCTCATGATGACGATTTTGAGCTCACAGCGTACAGTGACTCGGACTATGGAGGCTGCAAAATGAACTACAAGTCTACATCAGCGGGGTGTCAATTCTTTGGAGAAGATTAGTTACATGGCAGTGCAAGAAGAAGCAGACATCGGTTGCATTGTCAACCTGTGAAGCCGAATATGTTGCTGCTGCAAGTTGCTGTTCACAAATCATTTGGATTCAACAGCAAATGCGGGATTACGGTTTAAAATTCTCATCTACTCCTATTTTTGTTGATAACTCCGCCGCAATTGCAGTAACCAAAAATCCGGTTCAACATCCTAAGACCAAACACATCGGTATTAAATACCATCATAAGAGACTGTTTTGAAAAGAACTTAATTGATGTGGTTGAAATTAATACTGACTTTCAACGTGCTGACCTCTATACTAAAGCCTTTGATAAACACGTTTTCAATATTTGCTAGACGTCAACGGCGTTTAAAAGAAAAGTGAGGTAATTCCCGATGAGAATAATGTGTAGTCCGATGTAGTTTCGTTAACGTTTATTTTATTTATGTTATCTGTTTTTCTTTTTGTCTGTTATATTTAAACTCATGTTATTTTGCTGTTTATTAAAAACCAAAATAATTAAATCGCAATAATTTTAGTATTTTAGGGGGAGAATATGTCAGCAAGTTAACATAATAAAAAAATGAGGGAGAAGGGGGAACTAGCTGAAATGAGGTAGATTGTGTGTGTGATACCGATTCAATACCTTGGAAAATGATAGTACACAGGAACAAATCAAGAGGGATTTTAAAATTTTAAGTTTTGAAAAGATGCAAAAGTTCAAAGTATAAGTCTGTGTAGACTGAGCAATATAAAAAGGGAAGATGATAGAAAACTGGCAACTCCTAAGGTGACACAAAGAAAGTAGACTTAGAGGCTGCTAGACCACAAATGATATGTTGGTAGATTCAACACGATAGACAATTAGACCTGATTGGTGATCTCAAGATCAAACTAAGTTGTTCAACTGACTGTGAGCTTCCATCTTATCACTAGTTAACACAATCAAATATATTCCAATAAGGGGTACTGAGCATTTAAATGCCACAAAAGTGTGCGGTGACCATAATTAGAGCAAAGCAAGGAAAATATGAAAGACAATGCAATAAAGCTAATGACGTATGTTGTTGGTGCATATGGTGTCAAATAAAATAAGCTGCTCTAACAAGGAGATAGGTTGTGTGCCTCTCTGCTGTGCGATGACACTGACCTAAGGATAAGCATAACCTAGATATTCTAGAATTCATTGTTGTTTGCCGCCTCTCTGCTGTGCGGTGGCACTGACCTGAGGACAGGCTTCTCTTTGAAAGCTCTAAAAATAGTCTCTTCTTGTAATAATACCCGTAGACTACTCAAAACCTCTAAGGAATGTTGATTACCATATAAGTGTGGGATCCATAAATGTTAGCTGAAATAATTAAACCTAAATCAGTCACCAGTCTGCGTCAAAAGTCTGTGTATGGATTTAAGTGGACAAACATACTGACAATCTTAGTGGCTACATTCTCAAGAGTTCAAATCAAGGTGAAAATCTAAGAGTTTCAGTATGATATCCTTAAGTTGCTACGACTCTGGATGAACTCCGAGAATGTAAGCATCAAAAAGTCTTAATAACAAGTCCAAATGATTTGATGTGCCTGTATGACTCCAAAATTGAATCGGTCCAGATATGATCAATCTAAGTTGAAGCTGTCTACTCCCAACCAAATCCCGTAGATTTCCATCTTAGGGTTTTATCTCTCACAAAAAGTCCAAACATAAACTGTATTTGTGTAGTTAGTTAAGTTTCTATGTTAATCTTATAATTTGTGTGTCTGTCGGACTACATCAGGGAAATCAGAAGGAAATTAACTTACCTAAAAGGGTCATGTCTGAGATGGCCACATGTTTTTCAAAGTCTAAAAAGTCACGTCGAAGTGACTGAATTGGTTAAGAGCTTATAATGTCTATTTCAAAAGGTTAAAATGTTCAAAATGGCAGAAATCTACCGAATGGATCCCATTCGCACGATTGGACCATGAATATGGACCAACCAGCGAATGGATCCCATTCGCACGATTGGACCATGAATATGGACCAACCATGCGAATGATCCATTCGCATGATTGGACCATGAATATGGACCAACCATGCGAATGGATCCATTCGCACGACTGGACATGAAATTGAGCCATTCGACCGGATGACAGGGTGAGAATGAGTCAGTCAACCGACTGAGACTTAGTTGGTTAATTGAGATGCGAATAAAGGAGACCGAATGAGTCAGTCGACCGACTGAGACTCAGTCGGCCGACTGAAAGCGACCGCTGGACCAATCGCACGACTGAACCTCAGTCGCCCGAATGAACTGTGCGAATGAGGCAGTCGGCGATTGAAATTAGGGTCAGTATTTAAGGGCCTCAGTCGATTACATCTCACTCATCACTCCCAATCGCACCCCAAATCGCTCTCTTTACCGTTACTCTGCCAAAATCTCTAGAGACAGTTGTTCACATTGCAATTCATCTTCTGACTTTCGATTGACAAGAATCAAGGTACATTGCGTTCAATCTTGTAGAAATCAGAAGATTTTAAGTCAAATTGGGTTATTCAAATGAAACCTTGATCGGACTGAAAAATGCCCTAATAACTACATAAACTAAGCTAAACGTTAAAATCAAGTTTGCTAGGTCATTAGTGACGAGATGGGACTCAAATGAACTTGATATAGAGGTTTAAAACAAAAGATTAGTGAAACTGAAAATGTTAATCGCACAGTGGGTCTTCATGCGAATGGACAGCAAGATGAACTTCAGTCGCACGACTGAAGGGCCCAAACTGCCCATACGCATGGCTGAACCATGCGTATGAAGTTCAGTCGCATGACTGAGGTAGCCGCATGAAGGTATATGCGTAGAAGCCCAATCGCACACACTGAGATAGTATGGGGTCAATTGCACGACTTAACCCCATTCGGACCATTCAATCGTACGACTGAACCCTTTCGCACGGTTCAATCGCACTGTTGAACTCAGTCGCACAACTTCAATCGCATGACAGAAAGATGTTCTTCAAGCTTAATGAGTTCATGACTTCTTATTAAATGGTACTAATGTTACTATCTTGTGTAATAGATGGCGAGTAGATGGACAATGAGCACTAAGCATAATATGTGCTCATCTGGACTTAACATCCAGAAATGCTGCAGAATTCTCTGGCATTATCACGTTCTACTAAGATCACGGATTGCGCATGCCATCTCTACCCCTTGCACCCCATACGATCCATTCAACAAGCTTCTGGGAAGGCGTACAGTTGATAGATCATCGGATCCTCACTGCATAAGAAGTTCCATATTTGGCGAGGATATTACAGTTTACAAGGAAAACTTACGGGTTGTACTTCAATTGGGGGATGACGGTAACTGCCCAACCCGTCTACACCCCTCACATCAGAGGATGTTTCTTAGAGCCAAATACTCTAGGGACATCAATTCAGGGGTACTCAACAAGAGTAACCTCTGTCCTCAGTTTAAGTACCTTGCACACGTGCTGCTCAAGTGCATGGCTTCAAGAAAAGGGGGGTTTGATGAGCTATCGGATCAAATGCAAAACGTACGTTGCGTAGGTGCTGAACCATCCGCTTCAGCTTCTCTAAGATGATCTTCACTATATGGTGGAGAACATCAAGGGGAAAGGAAAGGAAGCCTTCTGTATGTACCCACGGTTTATGCAATGATAATAGATCAGAAGCTTCCTTCCCTGCCAAAAGAACAGGAGGATTCGGGGTATTGGAGGTCATGGATGACACCACCCTGGGAAGGATGAAAGTATACCGGGGAAAGCCAGTGAAGCCTCCGGTCAGGAGGTTGTTCGGTCATCTTGCCAGAGAAGACTATGTAGTGCCGGAAAGGAGGAAGTGGCGTCAGAGGACAGTGACTATGAGTGGAACAGATAGCCCTACCACTCTGACTCAGATGAGGATGACAGTGGGGATGCTGCTATTCCACCCAGGCACTGTGTCTGACTCTGTTCCCCTGTGTCTGTCTCATCTGCTGAAGTAACTGAGTCAGCAGGATTCATCAAGATTTGTTCTTAACGAGGAGGATGAGGATGAATCTAATGAGGAGCCACGACTTGAACTATGGAAGGAAAGTTGTTCCCACAGAACATGGGTTGAGGGTTGTTGGTGAACAACCGAGAGGCTCCGGAGACAGAAACGATCCAACTTATGCTCCGGGGTCCTCAGGCGGGATTGGAGGGGGAGCATCCACCTCGAAGGAACGAGGAGAAAACGGATGGCTCAACTCCATGGCCAGAAAAAGAAGAGAAGCGTAGGGTAACCTTTATCACTACCACATCCACCATACCTTCCACACTACACCATTTAGACACACCATCCAACCATACCTTCAACTACCACCTCTTCAGACACACCATCCACCACCATACATTCCCCCACAACAACCGCAGACACCACACGACCGACCACACAAGACAGATCCCAGCCACCACTACATCATTCACCCCACACTCACCACCACTATCATCCGACCTGACCGATATTCACCACCACCACCACCACCACTAGCCACCAAACCGAGCCCTCAGCCTTTCCCTCATACACCTATAGATCTCCTCTACCTCCAATCGGGGTAGAGGAACAGCTGTCGGCGTTAAATAGAATGGTGTTGCGATTGCTGGCGGCTGATGAGGAAAAGACGACTCAAATCCGCCAGCTTACCGACCTGACTGCTGCACAATCGCATAAAATTGGAGAGCAGGATCGAGTAATTGAGGAGCAGGCCCAGCAATTGGCTGCTCAGAGCACTCAGATGGACCAACTCGAGCTCAAAGTGTCGTAGCAGGTAAGCAAATAGAGGAGTTGGAAAAAGCTTAGAGGACCATTTTGCCAAAATTGAAAGGATCAAAGGGGGAACCTTTAAAGATAAGGGATGGAGACAGAGATAATGAAGATGATGATGATGATGATAATAATGAGAGTGATACTGATGAAGAGAAAACCGAAGAGTGGTGTGAAGATGAAGACACTGAAGAAGGAGAAGCAGCTGAATCTGTCTTAGCTCCAAGGCAGAGAAGAGAGAACAAAGAACAGACAAGATCAGTCAGCTTTGCTTCTGCACCTTCACGTGAAGAGTCTAGCATTCAGGATAAAAGTAAATAGTGGATGTTTATGTATTTATTTACTTTTGTATTCTGTATTGAAAAACCATGTGCTAAATGTTTATTAAGTTAATGCATTTTGTTTGATATATTACTAATGATTGAGTGTGAAATGTGTAAATCAAACAGATCCACGTACAACAGAGATGAGTTTGATATTGCTCCCCTTCAACAGGTCAAGTCTCAACTCACAATGATTCTTGATCTGCAAGGGATGTCAGAAGGTCAGTGAGTTATACTCCGAAGAAGGTGAAATAATTCACGACCTATCTAACGAGCAACTGGCAGAGATGTTCAGACTCAATCCTGATGAAATTGTCAAGGATGCTCCAACAGTTGATTCAACAGTGACGACGAACTACATGACGTTGATGAAGTTGAGTGTTGAAGATATTGCTACTGAAGAGTACCCTCAGTACGCTGACAACGAGGGTAATGTGGTCCCCAATCTGGGTGAGTCCCTAGTCAGTGATATGTTTGAGGTACTAGACAAGATGGAGCAGGAAACAGGAAAGACCGAAGGAACGCCCAAGCCTCAAATGACGATGTATACATTCGAAATGCTGAGTGGGCTGAATGTTTTAAAGAAGTTAGAGCTCAACGTGCTGCACCGAAGAGGGATGCCTACACCAAGTTCTACAGGGTCAAGAAACATCTTACGGTGTCAGGCAGGATTATAGCATGGGTATTTTGATGATCTTACGTTTATGCCGTAAGAGGGAGAAGGGCATAGAGTACTTTAGATTTCCACATGATCTAAAGACTCTACCAGGTTTTGAACTCAACAGCTAGCCAAATTGAAGTTGATGTATGCTGACCGAGAAAGATGTCAAGCTGGTTTGAGGTAGCCCTAATGAAAAAGTACCACACCAGGTGGATTAACTTCAGACCTCAACAACCTACAGGTATTTAGAAGGTCTGAGTTGGATGCCATTACTGGAAAACCAAATATTGTGTTGAAGTGGAGTCCTCCGTGCACTATCTCGAGAATCCCTGTCAGGGAAATGCCACATGACTTCACTCCACACTTCAAATGGTGGTACCATGATTGGAGAATGCTGAAGCTGTCATAGTTCTGGATAAAGAGGGCCAAATGGATACCATCAGGGTATTCGACCAATGTGGCTAACAACTTGTCTGCTAATGATGTCTATACATTATACAAGTGGCCACGTTCTATGACACACAAGACATTGTACAAGCCCTCCAGTTCCAAAACGTTATACGACTTTGCTTCGCGTTTGCTATTCACGCGGGAGTCACACAAGAGGACAAGTACAAGAAATATGAGGAGGTAATGAAGAAAACAAGACATTAGAGAGATCTAGGTCCAAAGGGGAGTTTGTTGATACATGTTTGTCCCTAGATCATGATATGTGATGTAATAGTTCCTGTTTGGTATGATTAATGAAATGATATTGATAGTCTGTTAGTTATAATGTTTAATAGTTCATTAATGAGTCATGACTGAATTGATTGGGTTTATGATTATTTGAATGGTTGCACATTAAGTTATATTAATTAAAACATTCAAACTTAACTTAATGAAGTTCTCATGCGAATGGCTCATGCGAATGAATCATACGCATGAATAACTTCACACGATTGACTCAGTCGCACGACTGAACCAGGAGACTGGATTAGTCGCACGATTGTAATATAAGATTGGCTCAGTCGCATGACTGAACACTCAGTCGTACGAATGAATCAACCGCATGGTTCAATCGCACCACTGAACCAGACTAATGGTTCAGTCGCACGATTGAATACTACCAACCTATAAATACAACTCAATTCGTGAAAAATCGGTAGACTCGATCAATTACGATTCCAGACGAACCCTAGCCGTCCAGAAACCTTCCAACTCGTTCTCCACGTTCATAGAACACATTAGATCGATTTCCAATCGATTTCTAACGTTAGTTTCAATCCTTGATTGATTCTTCGTGTGTTCTCACTGATTGGATCGCCAATCAAATAGGATTCCGCACTATTTGATCTGGTTTACACGTTAATCCCTAGGTATTTCGGTCAAATACCAGGTCCTAACACATTTCAGCAGCTTTGGAGAGGATTTGAAGTTGTTTTGGTGTTCATCTCCCTAGCAAGAAGAGGTGTTTGCAAGTTAGCTTGGGGTATACAAGCTTGAGGGTCCTTTCCTTGGAGCCTTGGCCAAATTTCGAGCATCCTTCATCCCTTTATCGGTCGGTTTTAAGCTGAAGAAAGGTAGTTATTCACAGCTCATTGTAGCTGTGATTTTATGTGCATTTACATATGTTCATAGCTTGCTTATTCACATATTATGATCCTTCTGTTTTGGGTTTGTTTCATACATATATATGTCACCATAAAAACATGATATTTCAGCTTTATAATCATGTTTTGAAATATATATATCCGCTGTGTTTTCTTGAATGTTTAAGAGGTTAAACTTTGGTTTTATGGACAACAAACCCATCAATGGCATCAAGAGCCGGTTATGTGGATAGCTTGCTTGTTCTTGTCATTTAAATTGTTTTTTATGGGACTTTATAACCCTTTTAAGGGCTGCTATATTCTGTTATGTTGAATCCCCAAACTTTCAAGGTTATATTACACATGCTTGTGATTAAACCTTGAAAGATATGTATGTTGTTTGGACAATATTTAAAACCCAAAATTTCAGTTTATGTTGGCTGAAATTTTGTGGGTTTTGAGGGGATTCATTGTTATATTTTGGATGATATGATGAATGTTTATATTGGTGCATAACCTAGCTTTTGGCCTTGTGTTGTTTGGATGATTGCAATGGTTGTATTTGTTTATTCAATGGGGTTGTATATTTATTTATTTGTGCTTTGTTTAAAATGTAATTTATTTATTATTGGGTTGTAATAAATAGATTAGGTGCATTTTCATTTTACTATATATCTTGTATTAGGACTTTATATCTTGTAATATGAAGACGTATGCATTGGAAGCAAAAGGAGAAACATGGAGCATTTTGGATGCGGTTTCAAGTGGGAGGCTTTTGGAAGCTTTCTATGTGTTTTTGTTATGACCCTTAGGAATGTCTTTGGACCACACTTGTGATGGCAAACAAGTGTGGACCACTTTAGATGCTATGGTTATGCACATATGCTATGTTGTTTTGTTTATATTATTGTGGTTGATAGCATGTATGTGATATTTGCTTTAACAAACCTCTATATGATCTTAACAAACTTATCAAATGGTTCTTAATCATTAAAAGCAATAAAAGGTTATTAAAATGATTTAATGATTTAAAGATTAAAATGGGTTTTAATCAAGGACCATAGGGTATCTTGTATTTGAAAGCATGGAAATACAAGTACATAGAGTTTTCTAAAACTTTAAATATGAAATCTCTAATATTTTAAACAAGATCAACACCGTCCTTTTACACAACATTTGAGTCACTTGGGAACTCTTAGTGGGATAAAGGTCACCTAACCATTTTGAGGGAACTTGTTATTTGAGGTGAGAATGCCTTATTTGTGGGATAAAGGTCACCTAACCACTTATTTTGGCAAACTCACACGTGGATGTAAGTAGGGTATCTTGATTTGCAAATCATGTCAAATGGATCACCTACGATGTGGTTTCCAAATGGTGTTGACGGGATTAACATGCCGACTTTACATATGATGTTTCAAGTCGATCGCATATCTCTAGAAGTTGCAAATGGTTGCTATGGTCAATCTTGACCACCTTATTAATTTAAATCGTGGGATAAAGGTCACCTAACCATAATTTAAATGAAATGTTGGATTCTAGATTTTATATGAAAATGACCTTAAAAGGTATTAATTATTAAAAATAACAATATCGAAAATACTAAAATTGATCTTTGTTAATATTTTGTAGATGGCCTCCAATAACCATGATAACAATGAAAATTCATCCGCGTCCGCCCAATCATTACGAGGGATTCTCCAAAAGGAACGTCTAAATCATAACAATTTCATTGATTGGTATCGAAACTTGAGAATCGTTCTCAAGCAAGAGAGACGATGATATATTTTAAACAACCCTATCCCCGATCAACCTTCTGAGGATGATGAGGAGGCCTATCACGATTGGCTTAAGTACACTGAGGACTCTATCCAAGTGTCTTGTCTCATGCTGGCGAGCATGACTCCGGATCTCCAAAAGGAGTATGAACATCACGGAGCTTAGGACATGATAACCCAGCTGAAGGAAACGTTCCAACAGCAAGCGAGGGTTGAGCGCTTCGAAACGGTTGGAGCACTCCACGCATATCGTATGGACGACAACCAATCGGTTTCATCTTATGTACTTAAGATGAAAAGCCACATTGACCGCCTCGAAAGGCTTAATTGTCCTATCTCGAAGGAATTGGCCATGGATTTGATCACCAATGGCCTTACCAAGAAATTTGAGACATTCGTGTTGAACTATAACATGAATGCTTGGGACAAAAGCATTGGTGAACTTCACTCAATGCTCAAAACGGCCGAGGCGGCCATGGGTAAAAGGGTTTTACCCGTTCTCACCATCAATGAATGTGGGAACAAGAAAAGGCCTCATCCCACACCCAAGGCAAAGGTTGCCAAGGGGAAGGGACCCGTATGGGGAAAAGGGAAAGGGGTGGTAAGGGTACCACCCAAACCACAGAAGAAGAAGCAAAAGGTTGCTACTAATGACCCATGCTTCAAGTTTGGGGAGATTGGACATTGGGCAAGAAATTGTCCTGTCCATCTCCAAGAGTTGAAAGCAAAGAGGGATGCTGGGCAAACCTCAGGTACAATATACATGATCCATATTGATTTAAACATGACATACTCTAACACATGGGTATTAGATACCGGATGTGGAACTCACATTTGCAATTTGTTGTAGGGGTTCAAAAGAAGTAGTGACTTCAAGAAAGGGGATGTTAGCCTCTACATGGGCAATGGGGCTAAAGTTCAAGTTGAAGCCCGTGGAGACTACATCTTGAAACTTCCAAATGGTTTGGAAGTAATTTTGAACAATGTTTTGTATGCTCCTGGTTTGACTAGGAATATTATTTTTGTAGCCCTATTAAAACAATTTGGATATGTATTATCATTTGTTGAAAAAGATATTCATGTTTCTTTAAATGATATGTTCTATTTTAAAGCTATTCCCATTAATGGTATTTATGAATTGGTTCATGAAAATACTTTAAATAGGTCATTGTACCAAACTAGCACCAAGAAACTCAAGTTGGATTTGAGTGATACCTATCTTTGGCATTGTCGTCTTGGTCATATAAAAAAGAAAAGAATTCTAACACTACAAAAGAATGGTCTTTTAAAAACAAGTGAATGTGATTCATTTGATGTGTGTGAGTCTTGTTTACAAGGTAAAATGAATAAGGCACCCTTTAGTGGGACTAACGAAAGGGCAAAAGATTTGTTAGGAATCATACATTAGGATTTAGTCCTTTTAATCCAATGACTAGGAATGGTGAAAGATACTTCATTACCTTTACCGACGATTATAGTCGCTATGGGTATGTGTACCTGTTAAGACACAAAGATGAAGGTTTTGAAATGTTCAAGATCTTTCAAAATGAGGTACAAAATCAACTCAACAAGTCGATTAAAGTTCTCCGCACCAATAGAGGAGGTGAATACATAAGTGATGCTTTTTAAGATCATCTTAGGAGTTGTGGGATTGTCTCACAACTCACTCCACCTCGAACACCGCAACATAATGGTGTGTCTGAGAGGAGGAATCGAACCTTATTGGATATGGTCCAATCTATGATGGCTAGAAGCACATTACCTCTATCATTTTGGGGTTTCGCTTTGCTCTCAGCGGCCCGTATTCTAAATATGGCCCTAACCAAAAAGGTGGAAAGGACACATTTTGAGATATGGAATGGAAGAGTTCCATCCTTATCATACTTAAGGGTCTGGGGTTGTGAGGCTTATGTTAAGACTCCCACCCGAAACAAACTAGAAGTCCGATCCACGAAGTGTATCTTTATTGGATATCCAAGAGATTCTATGGGATATTATTTCTATGATCCACTGTAACAAAAGGTGTTTGTTGCCAGAAAAGGTGAGTTCTTAGAATCAAGGTTCCTTATGGAAGGAACTAGCAATAGTATAGTGGATCTTGAGGAGGATCAAGAACCACAACCCGATGCATGTTTGGTTAAGACTAGCACTCAACATGAGGATGTTGAGGATGATCAAGTGGTTGATCAATACACACAAAACGTTCACAGAAGTGGTAGAACTAGTAATCCACCTGAAAGATACGGATTTTTCATGGATGGATGCTATGTGGTAGATTTAGATGAACCACCCCCATACCATGATGCAGTGTCCAGTTCGGATTGTGACAAATGGCTCGAGGCCATGAGTGTTGAGATGCAATCCATGCATGACAATCAAGTATGGGACTTGGTTGTACCACCTCTTAACTCCAAAGTAGTTGGAAGCAAGTGGGTTTTCAAGAAGAAAACCGATATGCATGGAAACTTGGATACTTATAAGGCTAGACTTGTAGCAAAGGGTTTCACTCAAACTCAAGGAGTTGATTATGATGAAACCTTCTCACCTGTTGTGATGCTAAAGTCTATAAGGATATTGTTTGCCATAGCTGCTCGTTATGATTATGAGATTTGGCAAATGGATGTCAAAACTGCTTTCCTAAATGGATATCTTGAGGAAGATGTCTATATGGTTCAGCCTGAAGGTTTTGTCGATCCAAAACATCCTCATAAAGTATGCAAGTTAAAGAAATCAATCTATGGATCGAAACAAGCATCGAGAAGTTGGAATCACCGTTTTGATAAAGAAATAATTAATTTTGGATTCATCAAAAACTCTGATGAAGCTTGTGTATATAAGTATGCAAGTTAAAGAAATCAATCTAGTATTGTATGTTGATGACATACTACTATTTGGAAATGACATTCCAACCTTGGAAGGTGTAAAAACCTGGCTTGGAAGTTGTTTTTTCCATCAAGGATCTTGGTGAAGCCGCCTATATTCTGGGAATAAAGATCTATAGGGATAGATCAAGGCGGTTGATTGGTATAAATCAAGTGCATACATTGATAAAATCTTGAAAGGTTCAAGATGGAGAACTCTAAGAAAGGTACGGTACCTATTCAAAGAGGAACGATATTGAGTACGACTCAATCTCCTAGCTCAAAGGATTAGCAAGATAAAATGAAGGCAGTCCCATACGGATCTGCTATTGGATCAATCATGTATGCAATGATATGCACTCGACTGGACGTGTCATGGGCCTTAAGCATGACTAACCGATACCAGCAAAATCTTGGAAACAGTCATTGGATGGCTGTTAAGAACATACCTAAGTACCTAAGGAGGACAAAAGATATGTTCCTAATCTATGGATATCCTGATGAAGAACTCGTTGTAAAAGGTTACACGGATGCGAGTTTCCAAACCGATCGTGATGATTCACGATCACAATCGGGATACATTTTCATTCTGATTGGAGGAGCGGTCTCTTGGAAGAGTTCCAAACAGGATGTGGTGGCTCTATCAACTACAGAATCATAATACGTCACCACCTCATTGGCAGCTCCAGAAGCTGCATGGTTAAAGAAATATATTACCAATCTAGGGTTGTCCCATCCATTCAGGACCCCCTAGAGATCTTTTGTGATAACGACGGTGCGATTGCCCAAATCAAGGAACCTCGTGCTCATCAAATACTAGGCACATTGAGCCGAGATTCAACTACATACGAGATGAAGTTGAAAAAGGAAAGATATGTATTCACAAAGTTCGCACGGATCAAAACATTGCATATCCTCTCACGAAGCTCCTTGAAAAGGCAAAGCATGAAAGTCATACTTGTGCCATGGGACTTCGATATTCTAGTGATTGGATTTGATCTAAAATTTTGTATTTGGATATTTGGAACCTTTTATTATTTGAATAAAAATTATTTGGTTATAATGTTTCGATTAATATTCCAGTTTAGCATGTTTAATCCATGTAAATTGTTTACTCTAAATTCCGTGTCGTTCAGACTTGTGGGAACAAGTGTGAGGGTAAGATTATTATGAACTTGGATTGGTTGATATTCATGAGGATAAATATAGAGCAATGGGTTGCTACCAAGGTTCATAGATATTTGTGGGATACAAATATTGGACTAACTAGCATCTCAAATTTTACTACATGGAATCTTATTGATTGATCATAAGTAAATTTTAGTAAAGGCGAATATCATTTGGTATCCTCAGACCTGAGATACATATTGGGTTTTGTATTCACCAAGTGTCAACCTTGATCTGGTTATCCTCTGTTTTGAAATAATGGACAATACATGAGACTATGTGCAGGTGTGACACAAGGTGATTGTGAGAAACGTATGTAGTCAAGATGGGATTTGTTCCTCTTATTCGTTGAGAGTAAGATGTCTAAGGCCTGGATACGTTAAATCAACAAGGAATGATCACTCTGTGTCGTTGGATTTAACATGACATCTATAACAAAAGGATAGATGATCAATTCACCTAAGTCATTTCAAGTAGGATACTTGAATGGGATGATGTTATTGAATGGCTATAAGTCATGCGTATTAAGGGTAGTAAACTATTGTTAGGCGGTATTTACTGCTTGCATCAATATTCTATGAATCTTGTGCAAGTGGGAGATTGTTGGATTCTATATGCCCAAGACACATAGAACATTGATGCGATTAGTATGTCGTGATCCAAGTCGGGTTATACCCAGTAACAAGCTTTGCAATCACCGACAATTATTTAGTTGATGATATGATCATGCAATTAAATAATAACACCAAATTTAGAAAATGGGTTTTCTAAATAAGTTGCATATGAGATGGAACAACTTATTAGGATATTTTGTTCAAGAATATTACTTAGTGTTATTTAAGTTAGTTAGATAACATTAAGTAATAAAAGAGTATATAAGTTATACAATTAAAAGTTATTGTACAATTTATGAGGGACTAGTTTAATAAATTGGTAAATTAAGTTTTTGGGGGATGTGGTCTTGAGACCTATTTCGGCCGCCCCACCCTCTCCAATGAGGGTGTTTTACTTTCTTGTAACCTTCACTATCTTGATGTACTAGTCCCACACTCCACAAGACATCTTCCTTACATGCAAAAAAATTAGAGGCTCTCATTTCTCTCTCTAAAACTCTCGGCATTTCAGCAGCTTTGGAGAGGATTTGAAGTTGTTTTGGTGTTCATCTCCCTAGCAAGAAGAGGTGTTTGCAAGTTAGCCTGGGTATACAAGCTTGAGGGTCCTTTCCTTGGAGCCTTGGCCGAATTTCGAGCATCCTTCATCCCTTTCTCGGTCGGTTTTAAGCTGAAGAAAGGTAGTTATTCACAGCTCATTGTAGCTGTGATTTTATGTGCATTTACATATGTTCATAGCTTGCTTATTCACATATTATGATCCTTTTGTTTTGGGTTTGTTTCATACTATATATGTCACCATAAAACATGAAATTTCAGCTTTATAATCATGTTTTAAAATATATATATCCGCTGCGTTTTCTTGAATGTTTAAGAGGTTAAACTTTGGTTTTATGGACAACAAACCCATCACTCATAAAATTATTTAGTTAGATTCGAGCAAAATGATGAATGAAATCACACTAAACAAAGACACATGTACCATTTGTATATACTTCTTAAACCAAAAACACAATAAAAAAAGACACAACATAAATAAACCTTGAAATCGATCATCTCCTCCGTAAACTCTTCTATCACACTCGGCTACCTTCTTCAAACGCTATTGCCCTTCAACTCAACTTAAACCATTCAAAATGACAAGTTTCAGTACCTAGAGTCCTTTATTACGCCCCAAAACAATGATTCCGGATATAAAGAATCAAGGAACAACTTGTATTCACTTACTAAGAATCAAGAAACTACTTACAATTACGATGTGAATGTAATTCGACCTTACCACTCAAATTCAATGCGTGATTAATGAATTAGAAGTTAAGTCAAACTAAAACGACAAAGAAAGTTATATTTCCTTATATTTCACAAACAATTTATTAACTACGTATATATGCATCCAATTATTCGCTAATGCTTAACAAAATACATGGGAAATGAACCACGAATACAAAAACGCTAAATATCAATTATTCAAACATGAATAATTTATGCTCTTGCTAACAACCTCCATTCCTATATGGTTGACATTCTCATGGCTTCTAAATACACTCATAGAATTATTTAGTTAGATTCAAGCTAAATGATTAAGCAAATCACACTAAACAAAGATAAATGTACCATTTGTATGTACTTCTTAAAGCAAAACCAAAATCAAACAAGAGACAACACAAAAAAACCTTGAAATCGATCATCTTGTCCTCAAACTCTTCTATCACACTCGACTACCGTCTTAAAACGCTATCGCCTCACAAATCAACTTACACCATTCCATATGACTAGTTTCAGTACCTTGAGTCCTTTATAATGCCCCAAAACAATGATTCGGGATGTAAAGGATCAAGGAACAACTTCTATTCACTCACTAAGAATCAAGAAACTTGTTACAGTTACGGAACGAATGTAATTCGACCTTACTACTGAACTCAACACTTGATAAATGAATTAGAAGTTAAGTCAAACTAAAACGAGAAAGAAAGTTATAGTTACTTGTATGTCACACATAATTTAGTAACTACGTATTTATGCATCCAATTATTAGCGAATGCTTAACAAAATACATGGGAAATGATCCACGAATATGAAAACGCTAAATATCAATAGTTCTAGCATGAATAATTTATGCTCTTGCTAATAACCTCCAATCCTATATGGTTGAGATTCACATGACTTCTAAATACACTCAACAAGTTATTTAGTTAGATTCGAGCAAAATGATGAAGGAAATCACACTAAACAAAGACACATGTACCATTTCTTTGTACTTCTTAACCCAAAACCACAATCAAAAAAGAGACAACATAAATAAACCTTGAAATCGATTATCTCCTCCTCAAACTCTTCTATGACACTCGGCTACCTTCTTCAAACACTATTGCCCTTCAACTCAACTTAAACCATTCAAAATGATAACTTTCAGTACCTAAAGTCCTTTATTACGCCCCAAAACAATGATTCCGGATGTAAAGGATCAAGGAACAACTTGTATTCACTCACTAAGAATCAAGAAACTGCTTATAGTTACGGTGCGAATGTATTTCGACCTTACCACTAAAACTCAATATGTGATTAATGAATTAGAAGTTAAGTCAAACTAAAACAACAAAGAAAGTTATATTTCCTTATATTTCACAAAAAATTATTACTACGTATATATGCATTCAATTATTCGCGAATGCTTAATAAAATACATGGGAAATGAACCCCGAATACGAAAACGCTAAATATCAATTATTCTAACATGAGTAATTTATGCTTTGCTAACAACCCCCATTCCTATATAGTTGAGATTCTCGTGGCTTCTAAATACACTCATAGAATTATTTAGTTAGATTCGAGATAAAAGATTAATGAAATCACACTAAACAAAGACAAACGTACCATTTGTATGTACTTCTTAAACCAAAACCAAAATCAAACAAGAGACAACACATAAACCTTGAAATGGATCATCTTGTCCTCAAACTCTTCTATCACAATTGACTACCGTCTTAAAATGCTATCGCCCTACAAATAAACTTAAACCATTCCATATGACTAATTTCAGTACCTTGAGTCCTTTATTATGCCCCAAAACAATGATTCAGGATGTAAGGATCAATGAACAACTTGTATTCACTTACTAAGAATCAAGAAACTTGTTACAGTTACGGAACGAATGTAATTCGACCTTACTACTTAAACTCAACGTTTGATAAATGAATTAAAGTTGAGTCAACTAAAACGACAAAGAAAGTTATAGTTCCTTATATGTCACAAAAAATTTAGTAACTACGTATTTATGCATCCAATTATTCGCGAATGCTTAACAAAATACATGGGAAATGACAAACGAATACGAAAACGCTAATATCAATAGTACTTGCATGAATAATTTATGCACTTGCTAAGAACCTCGACTCCTATATGGTTGATTCTCATGGCTTCTAAATACACTCATAAAATTATTTAGTTAGATTCGAGCAAAATGATGAATGAAATTACACTCGGCTACCTTCTTCAAACGCAATTGCCCTTCAACTCAAATTAAACTATTCAAAATGACAAGTTTCAGTACCTAGAGTCCTTTATTACGCCCCAAAACAATGATTCCGGATGTAAAGGATCAAGGAACAACTTGTATTCACTCACTAAGAATCGAGAAACTGCTTACAGTTACGGTGCGAATGTAATTCGACCTTACCACTAAAACTAAATGCGTGATTAATGAATTAGAAGTTAAGTCAAACTAAAACGACAAAGAAAGTTATATTTCCTTATATTTCACAAACAATTTATTAACTACGAATATATGCATCCAATTATTCGCGAATGCTTAACAAAATACGTGGGAAATGAACCACGAATACGAAAACGATAAATTTCAATTGTTCTAGCATGAATAATTTATGCTCTTGCTAACAACCTCCATTCCTATATGGTTGACATTCTCATGGCTTCTAAATACACTCATAGAATTATTTAGTTTGATTCGAGCTAAATGATTAATGAAATCACACTAAACAAAGATAAATGTACCATTTGTATGTACTTCATAAACCAAAACCAAAATCACAAAAGAGACAACACAGATAAACCTTGAAATCGATCATCTTGTCCTCAAACTCTTCTATCAGAATCGACTACCGTCTTAAAATGCTATCGCCCTACAAATAAACTTAAACCATTCCATATGACTAATTTTAGTACCTTGAGTCCTTTATTATGCCCCAAAACAATGATTCGGGATGTAAAGGATCAAGGAACAACTTGTATTCACTCACTAACAATCAAGAAACTTGTTGCAGTTACGGAACGAATGTAATTCGACCTTACTACTGAAATTCAACGTTTGATAAATGAATTAGAAGTTAAATCAAAATAGAACGAAAAATAAAGTTATAGTTCCTTATATGTCACAAACAATTTAGTAACTACGTATTTATGCATCCAATTATTCCTGAATGCTTAACAAAATACATGGGAAACGATAAACGAATACGAAAACGCTAAATATCAATAGTTCTAGCATGAATAATTTATGCTCTTGCTAAGAACCTCGAATCATATGCTTGAGATTCTCATGGCTTCGGAATACTCATAAAATTATTTAGATAGATTCGAGCTAAATGATTAATGAAATCACACTAAACAATGACAAATGTACCATTTGTATGTACTTCTTAAACCAAAACCAAATAAAACAAGAGACAACACAGATAAACCTTGAAATCGATCATCTCGTCCTCAAACTCTTCTATCACACTCGACTACCATCTTAAAATGCTATCGCCCTACAAATAAAGTTAAACCATTCCATATGACTAGTTTCAGTACCTTGAGTCCTTTATTATGCCCCAAAACAATGATTCAGGATGTAAAGGATCAATGAACAACTTGTATTCACTCACTAAGAATCAAGAAACTTGTTACAGTGACGGAACGAATGTAGTTCGACCTTACCACTAAAACTCAATGCGTGATTAATGAATTAGAAGTTAAGTCAAACTAAAATGACAAAGAAAGTTATATTTCCTTATATTTCACAAACAATTTATTAACTACGTATATATGCATCCAATTATTCGCGAAGGCTTAACAAAATACATGGGAAATGAACCACGAATACGATAACACTAAATATCAATTGTTCTAACATGAATAATGTATGCGCTTGCTAACAACCTCCAA
The DNA here is from genome assembly GCA_025506515.1 of Flaveria trinervia. Classification (NCBI taxonomy): domain Eukaryota; kingdom Viridiplantae; phylum Streptophyta; class Magnoliopsida; order Asterales; family Asteraceae; genus Flaveria; species Flaveria trinervia. The sequence continues at coordinate 143,556 of JACCIX010000730.1, read as the reverse complement.
TCCTATATGGTTGAGATTCTCATGACTTATAAATACACTTATAAAACTATTTAGTTAGATTCAAGCTAAAAGATTAATGAAATCACACTAAACAAAGACAAATGTACCATTTGTATGTACTTCTTAAACCAAAACCAAAATCAAACAAGAGACAACACTGATAAACCTTGAAATCGATCATCTTGTCCTCAAACTCTTCTTCACAATCGACTACCGTCTTAAAATGCTATCGCCCTACAAATAAACTTAAACCATTCCATACGATTAATTTCAGTACCTTAAGTCCTTTATTATGCCACAAAACAATGATTGAGGATATAAAGGATCAAGGAACAACTTGTATTCACTCACTAAGAATCAAGAAACTTGTTATAGTTACGGAACGAATGTAATTCGACCTTACTACTTAAACTCAATGTTGATAAATGAATTAAAGATAAGTCAACTAAAACGACAAAGAAAGTTATAGGTCCTTATATGTCACAAAAAAATTAGTAACTACGTATTTATGCATCCAATTATTCGCAAATGCTTAACAAAATACATGGGAAATGACAAACGAATACGAAAATGCTAAATATCAATAGTTCTAGCATGAATAATTTATGCTCTTGCTAAGAACCTCGAATCCTATATGGTTGAGATTCTCATGGCTTCTAAATACACCCATAAAACTATTTAGTTAGATTCGAGAAAAATGATGAATGAAATTACACTAAACAAAGACAAATGTACCATTTGTATGTACTTCTTAAACCAAAACCACAATCAAACAAGAGACAACATAATTAAACCTTGAAATCGATGATCTCCTACTCAAACTCTTCTATCACACTCGGCTACCTTCTTCAAATGCAATTGCCCTTCAACTCAGCTTAAACCATTCAAAATGACAAGTTTCAGTACCTTGAGTCCTTTATAATGCCCCAAAACAATGATTCGGGATGTAAAGGATCAAGGAACAACTTGTATTCACTCACTAAGAATCGAGAAACTGCTTACAGTTACGGTGCGAATGTAATTCGACCTTACCACTAAAACTCAATGCCTGATTAAGGAATTAGAAGTTAAGTCAAACTAAAACCACAAAGAAAGTTATATTTCCTTATATTTCACAAACAATTTATTAACTACGTATATATGCATCCAATTATTCGCGAATGTTTAACAAAATACATGGGAAATGAACCATGAATACGAAAACGATAAATATCAATTGTTCTAGCATGAATAATTTATGCTCTTGCTAACAACCTCCATTCCAATATGGTTGACATTCTCAGGGCTTCTAAATACACTCATAGAATTATTTAGTTTGATTCGAGCTAAATGATTAATGAAATCACACTAAACAAAGATAAATGTACCATTTGTATGTACTTCTTAAACCAAAACCAAAATCACACAAGAGACAACACAAATAAACCTTGAAATCGATCATCTCGTCCTGAAACTCTTCTATCACACTCGACTACCGTCTTAAAACGCTATCGCCCTACAAATCAACTTAAACCATTCCATATGACTAGTTTCAGTACCTTGAGTCCTTTATAATGCCCCAACACAATGATTCCGGATGTAAAGGATCAAGGAACAACTTCTATTCACTCACTAAGAATCGAGAAACTGCTTACAGTCACGAAGTGAGTGTAGTTCAACCTTACCACTAAAACTCAATGCGTGATTAATGAATTAGAAGTTAAGTCAAACTAAAATGACGAAGAAAGTTATATTTCCTTATATTTCACAAACATTTATTAACTACGTATATATGCATCCAATTATTCGCGAAGGCTTAACAAAATACATCGGAAATGAACCACGAATACCATAACGCTAAATATCAATTGTTCTAACATGAATAATGTATGCGCTTGCTAACAACCTCCAATCCTATATGGTTGAGATTCTCATGACTTCTAAATACACTTATAAAATTATTTAGTTAGATTCAAGCAAAATGATGAATGAAATCACACTAAACAAAGACACATGTACCATTTGTATGTACTTCTTAAACCAAAACCACAATAAAAAAAGAGACAACATAAATAAACCTTGAAATCGATCATCTCCTCCTGAAACTCTTCTATCACACTCGGCAACCTTCTTCAAACACTATTGCCCTTCAACTCAACTTAACCCATTCAAAATGACAAGTTTGAGTACCTAGAGTCCTTTATTACGCCCCAAAACATAATCCGGATGTAAAGGATCAAGGAACAACTTGTATTCACTCACTAAGAATCAAGAAACTAGTTACAGTTACGGTGCGAATGTAATTCGACCTTACCACTAAAACTCAGTGTGTTATTAATGAATTAGAAGTTAAGTCAATCTAAAACGACAAAGAAAGTTATATTTCCTTATATTTCACAAAAAAATTAAGTACGTATATATGCATCCAATTATTCGCGAATGCTTAACAAAATACATGGGAAATGAACCACAAATACGAAAACGCTAAATATCAATTATTCTACCTTGAGTAATTTATGCTCTTGCTAAGAACCTCGAATACTATATGGTTGAGATTCTCATGGCTTCTAAATACACTCATAGAATTATTTAGTTAGATTCGAGCTAAAAGATTAATGAAATCACACTAAACAAAGACAAATGTATCGTTTGTATGTACTTCTTAAACCAAAACCAAAATCAAACAAGAGACAACACTGATAAACCTTGAAATCGATCATCTTGTCCTCAAACTCTTCTTCACAATCGACTACCGTCTTAAAATGCTATCGCCCTACAAATAAACTTAAACCATTCCATACGACTAATTTCAGTACCTTGTGTCCTTTATTATGCCCCAAAACAATGATTCAGGATATAAAGGATCAAGGAACAACTTGTATTCACTCACTAAGAATCAAGAAACTTGTTATAGTTACGGAACGAATGTAATTCGACCTTACTACTTAAACTCAACGTTTGATAAATGAATTAAAGTTAAGTCAACTAAAACCACAAAGAAAGTTATAGTTCCTTATATGTCACAAAAAATTTAGTAACTACGTATTTATGCATCCAATTATTCGCGAATGCTTAACAAAATACATGGGAAATGACAAACGAATACGAAAACGCTAAATATGAATAGTTCTAGCATGAATAATTTATGCTCTTGCTAAGAACCTCGAATCCTATATGGTTGAGATTCTCATGGCTTCTAAATACACTCATAAAATTATTTAGTAAGATTGGAGCAAAATGATGAATGAAATTACACTAAACAATGACAAATGTACCATTTGTATGTACTTCTTAAACCAAAACTACAATCAAACAATAGACAACATAATTAAACCATGAAATCAATCATCACCTCCTCAAACTCTTCTATCACACTCGGCTACCTTCTTCAAACACAATTGCCCTTAAACTCAAATTAAACTCTTCAAAATGACAAGTTTCAGTACCTAGAGTCCTTTATTACGCCCCAAAACAATGATTTCGGATGTAAAGGATCAAGGAACAACTTGTCTTCACTCACTAAGAATCGAGAAACTGCTTACAGTTACGGTGCGAATGTAATTCAACCTTACCACTAAAACTCAATGCCTGATTAATGAATTAAAAGTTAGGTCAAACTAAAACGACAAAGAAAGTTATATTTCCTTATATTTCACAAACAATTTATTAACTACGTGTATATGCATCCAATTATTCGCGAATGCTTAACAAAATACATGGGAAATGAACCACAAATACGAAAACGATAAATATCAATTGTTCTAGCATGAGTAATTTATGCTCTTGCTAACAACCTCCATTCCTATATGGTTGACATTCTCACGGCTTCTAAATACACTCATAGAATTATTTAGTTTGATTCGAGCTAAATGATTAATGAAATCACACTAAACAAAGATAAATGTACCATTTGTATGTACTTCTTAAACCAAAACCAAAATCACACAACAGACAACACAAATAAATGTTGAAATCGATCATCTCGTCCTGAAACTCTTCTATCACACTCGACTACCGTCTTAAAACGCTATCGCCCTACAAATCAACTTAAATCATTCCATATGACTAGTTTCAGTACCTTGAGTCCTTTATAATGCCCCAAAACAATGATTCCGGATGTAAAGGATCAAGGAACAACTTCTATTCACTCACTAAGAATCCAGAAACTACTTACAGTCATGAAGCGATTGTAATTCAACCTTACCACTAAAACTCAATGCGTGATTAATGAATTAGAAGTTAAGTCAAACTAAAATGACAAAGAAAGTTATATTTCCTTATATTTCACAAACAATTTATTAACTACGTATATATGCATCCAATTATTCGCGAAGGCTTAACAAAATACATCGGAAATTAACCACGAATACGATAACGCTAATATCAATTGTTCTAACATGAATAATGTATGCGCTTTTAAAAACCTCCAATCCTATATGGTTGAGATTCTCATGACTTCTAAATACACTTAAAAAATTGTTTAGTTAGATTCGAGCAAAATGATGAATGAAATCACACTAAACAAAGACACATGTACCATTTGTATGTACTTCTTAAACCAAAACCACAATAAAAAAAGAGACAACATAAATAAACCTTGAAATCGATCATCTCCTCCTGAAACTCTTCTATCACACTTGGCTACCTTCTTCAAACGGTATTGCCCTTCAACTCAACTTAAACCATTAAAAATGACAAGTTTGAGTACCTAGAGTCCTTTATTACGCCCCAAAATAATAATCCGGATGTAAAGGATCAAGGAACAACTTGTATTCACTCACTAAGAATCAAGAAACTAGTTACAGTTATGGTGCAAATGTAATTCGAACTTACCACTAAAACTCAGTGTGTTATTAATGAATTAGAACTTAAGTGAAACAAAAACGACAAAGAAAGTTATATTTCCTTATATTTCACAAACAATTTATTAACTACGTATATATGCATCCAATTATTCGCGAAGGCTTAACAAAATACATCGGAAATTAACCACGAATACGATAACGCTAAATATCAATTGTTCTAACATGAATAATGTATGCGCTTTTTAAAAACCTCCAATCCTATATGGTTGAGATTCTCATGACTTCTAAATACACTTAAAAAATTGTTTAGTTAGATTCGAGCAAAATGATGAATGAAATCACACTAAACAAAGACACATGTACCATTTGTATGTACTTCTTAAACCAAAACCACAATAAAAAAAGACAACATAAATAAACCTTGAAATCGATCATCTCCTCCTGAAACTCTTCTATCACACTCGGCTACCTTCTTCAACACGGTATTGCCCTTCAACTCAACTTAAACCATTAAAAATGACAAGTTTGAGTACCTAGAGTCCTTTATTACGCCCCAAAATAATAATCCGGATGTAAAGGATCAAGGAACAACTTGTATTCACTCACTAAGAATCAAGAAACTAGTTACAGTTATGGTGCAAATGTAATTCGAACTTACCACTAAAACTCAGTGTGTTATTATGAATTAGAACTTAAGTGAAACAAAAACGACAAAGAAAGTTATATTTCATTATATTTCACAAAAATTTATTAACTACGTATATATGCATCCAATTATTAGCTAATGCTTAACAAAAGACATGGGAAATGAACCACGAATATGAAAATGCTAAACATCAATTCTTCTAACATGAATAATTTATGCTCTTGCTAACAACCTCCATTCCTATATGGTTGAGATTCTCAATGCTTGTAAATACACTCATAGAATTATTTAGTTAGATTCGAGCTAAATGATTAATGCAAACACACTAAACAAAGACAAATGTACCATTTGTATGTACTTGTTAAACCAAAACCAAAATCAAACAAGAGACAACACAAATAAACCTTGAAATCGATCATCTCGTCCTGAAACTGTTCTATCACAATCGACTAGCATCTTAAAATGCTATAGCCTTACAAATCAACTTAAACCATTCCATATTAATAGTTTCAGTACCTTGAGTCCTTTATTATGCCCCAAACAATTTTTCTGGATGTAAAGGATCAAGGAACAACTTGTATTCACTTACTAAGAATCAAGAAACTTGTTACAGTTATGGAATGAATGTAATTCGACCTTACTACTAAAACTCAACTTTTGATAAATGAATTAGAAGTTAAGTCAAACTAAAACGACAAAGAAAGTTATAGTTCCTTATGTGTCACAAACAATTTAGTAACTACGTATTTATGCGACCAATTATTCGTGAATGCTTAACAAAATGCATGGGAAATAATCCACGAATACAAAAACGCTAAATATCAATAGTTCTAGCATGAATAATTTATGCTCTTGCTAATAACCTGCAATCTATATGGTTGAGATTCCCATGACTTCTAAATACACTCATAAAATTATTTAGTTAGATTTGAGCAAAATGATAAATGAAATCACACTAAACAAAGACACATGTACCATTTGTATGTACTTCTTAAACCAAAACCACAATAAAAAAAGAGACAACATAAATAAACCTTGAAATGGATCATCTCCTCCTGAAACTCTTCTATCACACTCGGCTACCTTCTTCAAACGCTATTGCCCTTCAACTCAACTTAAACCATTCAAAATGACAAGTTTGAGTACCTAGAGTCCTTTATTACGCCCCAAAACAATAATTCCGGATGTAAAGGATCATGGAACAACTTGTATTCACTCACTAAGAATGAAGAAACCGGTTACAGTTACGGTGCGAATGTAATTCGACCTTACCACTAAAACACAGTGTGTGATTAATGAATTAGAACTTAAGTCAAATAAAAACGACAAAGAAAGTTATATTTCATTATATTTCACAAACAATTTATTAACTACGTATATATGCATCCAATTATTCGCTAATGCTTAACAAAAGAAATGGGAAATGAACCACGAATACAAAAATGCTAAACATCAATCCTTCTAACATGAATAATTTATGCTCTTGCTAACAACCTCCATTCCTATATGGTTGAGATTCTCATGACTTCTAAATACACTCATAGAATTATTTAGTTAGATTCGAGCTAAATGATTAATGAAATCACACTAAACAAAGACAAATGTACCATTTGTATGTACTTCTTAAACCAAAACCAAAATCAAACATGAGACAACACAAATAAACCTTGAAATCGACCATCTTGTCCTGAAACTCTTCTATCACAATCGACTAGCGTCTTAAAATGCTATCGCCTTACAAATCAACTTAAACCATTCCATATGAATAGTTTCAGTACCTTGAGTTCTTTATAATGCCCCAAAACAATGATTCGGGGCGTAAATGATCAAGGAACAACTTGTATTCACTCACTAAGAATCAAGAAACTTGTTACATTTACGGAACGAATGTAATTCGACCTTACTACCGAACTCAACGTTTGATAAATGAATCAGAAGTTAAGTCAAACTAAAACGACAAAGAAAGTCATAGTTACTTGTATGTCACAAAGAATTTAGTAACTACGTATTTATGCATCCAATTATTAGCGAATGCTTAACAAAATACAAGGGAAATGATCGACGAATATGAAAACGCTAAATATCAATAGTTCTAGCATGAATAATTTATGTTCTTGCTAATAACTTCCAATCCTATATGGTTGAGATTCTCATGACTTCTAAATACACTCATCAAATTATTTAGTTAGATTCGAGCAAAATGATGAATGAAATCACACTAAACAAAGACACATGTACCATTTCTATGTGCTTCTTAACCCAAAACCACAATAAAAAAGAGACAACATAAAAAAACCTTGAAATCGATCATCTCCTCCTCAAACTCTTCATCACCCTCGGATACCTTCTTCAAACGCTATTGCCCTTCAACTCAAATTAAACCATTCAAAATGACAAGTTTCAGTACCTAAAGTCCTTTATTACGCCCCAAAACAATGATTCCGGATGTAAAGGATCAAGGAACAACTTGTATCACTCACTAATAATCAAGAAACTGCTTAAAGTTACGTTGCGAATGTAATTCAACCTTACCACTAAAACTCAATGTGTGATTAATGAATTAGAAGTGAAGTCAAACTTAAACGACAAAGAAAGTTATATTTCCTTATAGTTCACAAAAAAATATTTAACTACGTATATATGCATCCAATTATTCGCGAATGCTTAACAAAACATGGGAAATGAACCACGAATACGAAAACGCTAAATATCATTATTCTAACATGAATATTATGCTCTTGCTAACAACCTCCATTCCTATGTGGTTGAGATTCTCATGGCTTCTAAATACACTCATAGAATTATTTAGTAAGATTCGAGCTAAAAGATTAGAAATCACACTAAACAAAGACAAATGTACCATTTGTATGTACTTCTTAAACCAAAACCAAAATCAAACAAGAGACAACATAGATAAACCTTGAAATCGATCATCTTGTCCTCAAACTCTTCTATCACAATCGACTACCGTCTTAAAATGCTATCACCCTACAAATAAACTTAAACCATTCCGTATGACTAATTTGAGTACCTTGAGTCCTTTATTATGCCCCAAAACAATGATTCAGGATGTAAAGGATCAAGGAACAACTTGTATTCACTCACTAAGAATCAAGAAACTTGTTACAATTACGGAATGAATGTAATTCAACCTTACTACTGAAAATCAACGTTTGATAAATGAATTAAACTTAAGTCAACTAAAATGACAAAAAAAGTTATACTTCCTTATATGTCACAAACAATTTAGTAACTACGTATTTATGCATCCAATTATTCGCGAATGCTTAACAAAATATATGTGAAACGATAAACGAATACGAAAACGCTAAATATCAATAGTTCTAGCATGAATAATTTATGCTCTTGCTAAGAACCTCCAATACTATATGGTTGAGATTCTCATGGCTTCTAAATACACTCATAAAATTATTTAGTTAGATTCAAGCAAAATGATGAATGAAATTACAGTAAACAAAGACAAATGTACCATTTATATGTACTTCTTAAACCAAAACCAAAATCAAACAAGAGACAACCCAAATAAACCTTGAAATCGATCATCTTGTCCCGAAACTCTTCTATCACACTCGACTACCGTCTTAAAACGCTATCGCCCTACAAATCAACTTACACCATTCCATATGACTAGTATTCAGTACCTTGAGTCCTTTATAATGCCCCAAAACAATGATTCGGGATGTAAAAGATCAAGCAACAACTTGTATTCACTCACTAAGAATCAAGAAACTTGTTACAGTTACAAAACGAATGTAATTTGACCTTACTACGGAACTCAACGTTTGATAAATGAATTAGAAGTTAAGTCAAACTAAAACGACAAAGAAAGTTATAGTTACTTGTATGTCACGAACAATTTAGTAACTACGTATTTATGCATCCAATTATTCCCGAATACTTAACAAAGTACATGGGAAATGATCCACGAATACGAAAATGCTAAATATCAATAGTTCTCGCATGAATAATTTATGCTTTTGCTATTAACCTCCAATCCTATATGGTTGAGATTCTCATGACTTCTAAATACACTCATAAAATTATTTAGTTAGATTGGAGCAAAATGATGAATGAAATCACACTAAACAAAGACACATGTATCATTTGTATGTACTTCTTAAACCAAAACCACATTCAAAAAAGAGACAACATAAATAAACCTTGAAATCGATCATCTCCTCCTAAAACTCTTCTGTTAAGTCGGTTTTTCCGGGATCGATAAATATCCGAGCATGTTCTTGACGGAAGGATGAACAACCAAAACCAAAAGTCAAATCAATAACACGAACTATCAAATATTGGTTTCATTGATAAAAACCTAACGATTACAAGCTCGTTACAACATAAGAATCAAGACTCTTTGCAAGGGGAAGATCGAGCATGATCTCCCCTCTTATCCGGCAGCCCTAGGCTCCGGGCAGACTTCCTCTTAATCCCTTTTTTCTCTACATATTAAAACTGGTATATATAGGCCTCGGCCCATATTAGATGCGACTGGGCCCATTCATGCGATTGGACCATAAGTATGGTTCAATCGTACGACTGGACCATGCGTATGGTTCAATCGTACGACTGGACCATACTTATGGTTCAGTCTTACGAATGTCCCAATCGCATCTCTTAGTCGCACGACTGGTCCATTAGCATGGCTCAGTCGTACGACTGAGTCTCATTCGCATATGCTCCTGCGAATGACCCAGTTTCATGTGTTTACAAGATATCAAGTGTATAACATTAAGCCTAGACTATTCGACAAGCGACGGACACACTATATATGACTATATATGCTCCAACATCTTCTATCACACTCGGCTACCTTCTTCAAAGGCTATTGCCCTTCAACTCAACTTAAACCATTGAAAATGACAAGTTTCAGTACCTAGAGTCCTTTATTACGCCCGAAAACAATAATTCCGCATGTAAAGGATCAAGGAACAACTTGTATTCACTCGCTAAGAATCAAGAAACTGCTTACAGTTATGGTGCGAATGTAATTCGACCTTACCACTAAAACTCAGTGTGTGATTAATGAATTAGAACTTAAGTCAAACAAAAACGACAAAGAAAGTTATATTTCCTTATAGTTCACAAACAATTTATTAACTATGAATATATGCATCCAATTATTCGCTAATGCTTAACAAAATACATGGGAAATGAACCACGAATACGAAAACCCTAAATATCAATTATTCTAACATGAATAATTTATGCTCTTGCTAATAACCTACATTCCTATATGGTTGACATTCTCATGGCTTCTAAATACACTCATAGAATTATTTACTTAGATTCGAGCTAAATGATTATGAAATCACACTAAACAAAGATCAATGTACCATTTGTATGTACTTCTTAAACAAAAACCAAAATCAAACAAGAGACAACACAAAAACCTTGAAATCGATCATCTTGTCCTGAAACTCTTCTATAACACTCGACTACCGTCTTAAAACGCTATCGCCCTACAAATCAACTTACACCATTCCATATGACTAGTTTCAGTACCTTGAGTCCTTTATAATGCCCCAAAACAATGATTCGGGATGTAAAGGATCAAGGAACAACTTGTATTCACTCACTAAGACTCAAGAAACTTGTTATAGTTACAGAACGAATGTAATTCGACCTTACTACTGAACCCAACATTTGATAAATGAATTAGAAGTTAAGTCAAACTAAAACGACAAAGAAAGTTATAGTTACTTGTATGTCACTAACAATTTAGTAACTACGTATTTATGCATCCAATTATTCGCGAATGCTTAACAAAATACATGGGAAATGATCCACGAATACGAAAATGCTAAATATCAATAGTTCTCGCATGAATAATATATGCTCTTGCTATTAACCTCCAATCCTATATGGTTGAGATTCTCATGACTTCTAAATACACTCATAAAATAATTTAGTTAGATTCGATCAAAATGATGAATGAAATCACACTAAACAAAGACACATGTACCATTTCTATGTACTTCTTAACCCAAAACCACCATCAAAAAAGAGACAACATAAATAAACCTTGAAATCGATCTTCTCCTCCTCAAACTCTTCTATCACCCTCGACTACCTTCTTCAAACGCTATTGCCCTTCAACTCAAATTAAACCATTCAAAATGACAAGTTTCATTACCTAAAGTCCTTTATTACGCCCCAAAACAATTATTCTGGATGTAAAGGATCAAGGAACAACTTGTATTCACTCACTAAGAATCAAGAAACTGCTTAAAGTTATGGTGCGAATGAAATTCGACCTTACCACTAAAACTCAATGTGTGATTAATGAATTAGAAGTGAAGTCAAACTAAAACGACAAAGAAAGTTATATTTCCTTATAGTTCCCAAAAAATTTATTAACTACGTATATATGCATCCAATTATTCGCGAATGCTTAACAAAATACATGGGAAATGAACCACGAATACGAAAACGCTAAATATCAATTATTCTGACATGAATAATTTATGCTCCTGCTAACAACCTCCATTCCTATAAGGTTAAGATTCTTATGGCTTCTAAATACACTCATAGAATTATTTAGTTAGATTCGAGCTAAATGATTAATAAAATCACACTAAACAAAGACAAATGTACCATTTGTATGTTCTTCTTAAACCAAAACCAAAATCAAACAAGAGACAACACAGATAAACCTCGAAATCGATCATCTCCTCCTCAAACTCTTCTATCACACTCGGCTACCTTCTTCAAACGCTATTGCCCTTCAACTCAACTTAAACCATTGAAAATGACAAGTTTTAGTACCTAGAGTCCTTTATTACGCCCCAAAACAATAATTCTGGATGTAAAGGATCAATGAACAACTTGTATTCACTCACTAAGAATCAAGAAACTGCTTACAGTTACGGTGCGAATGTAATTTGACCTTACCACTAAAACTCAGTGTGTGATTAATCATCTAGAACTTAAGTCAAACAAAAACGACAAAGAATTATATTTCCTTATATTTCACAAACAATTTATTAACTACGTATATATGCATCCAATTATTCGCTAATGCTTAACAAAATACATGGGAATGAACCTCGAATACGAAAACGCTAAATATCAATTATTCTAACATGAATAATTTATGCTCTTGCTAACAACCTACATTCCTATATGTGACATTCTCATGGCTTCTAAATAAACTCATAGAATTATTTACTTAGATTCGAGCTAAATGATTAATGAAATCACACTAAACAAAGATCGATGTACCATTTGTATGTACTTCTAAAACCAAAACCAAAATGAAACAAGAGACAACACAAATGAACCTTGAAATCGATCATCTTGTCCTCAAACTCTTCTATCACACTCGACTACCATCTTAAAACGCTATCGCCCTACAAATCAACTTACACCATTCCATATGACTAGTTTCAGTACCTTGAGTCCTTTGTAATGCCGCAAAACAATGATTCGGGATGTAAAGGATCAAGGAACAACTTGTATTCACTCACTAAGAATCAAGAAACTTGTTACAGTTACAAAACGAATGTAATTTGACCTTACTACTAAACTCAACATTTGATAAATGAATTAGAAGTTAAGTCAAACTAAAACGACAAAGAAAGTTATAGTTACTTGTATGTCACAAACAATTTAGTAACTATGTATTTATGCATCCAATTATTCACGAATGCTTAACAAAATACAATGGAAATGATCCACAAATACGAAAATGCTAAATATCAATAGTTCTCGCATGAATGATTAATGAAATCACACTAAACAAAGATCAATGTACCATTTGTATGTACTTCTTAAACCAAAACCAAAATCAAACAAGAGACAACACAAATAAACCCTGAACCTGAAACTCTTCTACCACACTCGAGTACCGTCTTAAAACGCTATGGCCCTACAAATCAACTTACACCATTCCATATGACTAGTTTCAGTACCTTGAGTCCTTTATATTGCCCCAAAACAATGATTCGGGATGTAAAAGATCAAGGAACAACTTGTATTCACTTACTACGAATCAAGAAACTTGTTACAATTACAAAACGAATGTAATTTGACCTTAGTACCGAACTCAATGTTTGAAAAATGAATCAGAAGTTAAGTCAAACTAAAACGAAAAGAAAGTTATAGTTAGTTGTATGTCACAAACATTTAGTAACTACGTATTTATGCATCCAATTATTCGCGAATGCTTAACAAAATACATGGGAAATGATCCACGAATACGAAAACGCTAAATATCAATAGTTCTCGCATGAGTAATTGTTGATACATGTATGTCCCTAGATCATGATATGAAATGTAATAGATCTTGTTTGTCTGATTCTGATATGTAATTTGATATGATTAATGAAATGATATTGGTTGTTTGTGATTTGTAATGACTAATATTTCATTAATGAGTTGATATTAAATGGGTTATTAGGTTTGTGGTTGTTAGAATTGTTACACATAATGTTTATTAATTAATACATTCAAAGTTAACTTAATGAAGTTCTCATGCGAATGGCCCATGCGAATGAACCATAAGCATGAATAACATCATACGAATGACTCAGTCGCACGGCTGAACCAGGAGACTGGATTAGTCGTATGATTGACACATAAGATTGGCTCAGTCGCACGACTGAACACTCAGTCGTGCGGATGAATCAACCGCATGGTTCAATCACACGACTAAACCATACTAATGGTTGAGTCGCACGATTGAATAATACCAACCTATAAATACAACCCAATTCGTGAAAAATAAGAGCTTTTGATTAATTACAATTCCAGACGTACCCTAGCCGTCTAGAAGCCTCCCAATTCATTCTCCAAGTTCATAGAACACATTAGATCAATTCCCAATCGATTTCTAACGTTAGTTTCAATTCTTGATTGATTCTTCGTGAGTTCTCACTGATTGGATCGCCAATCAAATAGGATTCCGCACTATTTGATCTGGTTTACACGCTAATCTCCAGGTATTTCGTTCAAATACCAGGTCCTAACAAGTGGTATGAGAGCATAGGCTCTTGATTACGTGTGATTCAATCAATATTGATAAAAAGCTTGTGTTTTTGCACTAAAAACGCAATCTTTTGTGTCAAAAGTGATCTTGGACGTTCCCTGCTCATCAAAGTTTGGTTTCTACGGACTTAGGTGATTAGACCTTGCGAAATTTCGAATTTTTACGGCTGAAACACATTTAATCTAGGAATTTTCGCAAAACAGCAGCTTCAGTCGCACGAGTGAGCCATTCGCACGACTGGACCTCATTCGCATTGCTCAGACGCACGATGGGACATAGTCGCATCTCCATTCGTACGATTGAACCTTTCGTACATACTGTTCATACGCATCAGATTCATTCGCACGATTGAGCTAATCACTTAATTCAGCCGCACGATTGAGCTAATCACTTAATTCAGCTGCACGATTGAACCAGTCGTAGAGTTCATACGCACGACTAGACCATTCGCACCCTTCAGTCGCCCTAGTGAAAATTTGTTTTATTAGACTTAAAGTTATTCGCAATGGAAGATCAAATGTCAGGCTTTACTGCTGGAAAGGAGTCTAGGATACAGAACCTGCTGTTTCTTGAGAGTGAGGTGGGTAATCATAATAAACCACCAAAGCTCTTGACGTTAGATGAGTTTCCCCACTTGAAACAACGTTTTGAGATCTACCTCAACGGAGTGGATCCAAATCTGTGGGAAGCCATCGAGATTGGATATAGTACACCGGTGGGAGCTGATGGAGTTAAGCTAACATTAGGAGGAATGATGGACATGAAGAAAGTCAAATACAATGCAGAAAAAAGAGTTTATGCATTGATAACACAATCTATTCCTAAAGACATATTCCACCAGTACTCAGAAAATAAGCAGTCCAAGAAACTTTGGGATGAGCTAGAAAAGAGGTACGACGGGAATACTTCGTTGAAGGCGATCAAGGCTAAGGAGTTAAAGAAGGAATTCGATAACTTCTCATCGATGGGACATGAGAGTTTGGACGATGTTATAGATAGATTCTACCATCTGATGAGTGAACTGCATACACATGGGGTGGCTACTACCATGGAAGAGAAAGTTACTAATTTTGCAGACGGATTTCCTGAAAAGTGGGCTTCATTCGTGTCTAATCTTAGACAGAATGGAATGCTGGAAAAACTGGATATTAATGACTTCATTCATAAGTTGCAAGAAGAGTCACTTAGGATGAAGTACAGAGCTCAGAAATCTTCATACAATCAAAATCCAGCGTTATACAATGCCACGCCTCAGCTAAGACATCTGGAGCACCACTCCAGACTGCATTTGTGTCTAGCTCATCGGGTCCTTCACATGCATCTCCTTCAGGATCAGACACATCGGGACTGTCTTGTTCCCACTATATTGGATCCGAAGCAAGTGCTACGAAACTGAAGACCGAGAATCTCGAAAATGTGACAGTGGAAGTAGCTCAAGAACACATGGATCTTTTGGCTGCAATGGTCCATTCTTATGATGAACTTGTTGCTGGGAAGATTGGAAACTACCATTTGGCAAACGAGGACTACGAGCAGGTGGACAAAATGAAGCTTGAGAGGATGGATATAATGTGGGCTTTTGCTAGTGCTGTCCGGAGGGCAAAGAAGTTTGTAAAACAAACCGGACAGAACTTGGTAGCTACAAAGGATTCCACATTTGGCTTTGACAAGAGCAAGGTGACATGTTTCACTATGGAGAGAAGGGGCACTTCAAAAGAGAATGTGTCAAGCCTAAGAAGACGGGTAACGGGAACCCATTCTCGTCTTTCACTCATCAAGACAAGCAAGCTACCAGTTCTACTTCATCAAGCAAGGATCCAAAAGCCTTGACTGCTCATGATGATGAAGGACAGGATTAGAGCTTTAGGTTTGTCTCACCAGGGGAATCAAACATTGCAAGTGTAGAAGATATTGACAGTGATTCCGCTAGTGAAGGAGATCTAGCAGTTGAGATAGCGATGTCACATAGTGAAGAAGCACCTGCAACCGAGGTCAGTTACCAGCCTAAAGAGGAGACTACCACGTCAGAGACTAGAAAAGACAGAATCACCAGAACCAGAGACATCTGATGCTGTGTTGATGGCTAACTCTACTGAATCAACTCAGGTAAGTACTACTGACCAAATGTTTAATAATCATGCTTGTTCTCATTGTGATACTTTTAGGAATAGCATAGATGAAAAATTTGCTAGGTTATTAGATCATAATGATAACTTAGTAAAAGATTTGCAACTGTGCACTAAGGCTAATAGGGTATTAAAACAAAATGAGCATAGTTATAAAGAAAAGATAGACCTTTTGACTAAACAGCTTAGGGAAACCGAAGTAGTTGCCTTTAACCAAGCTAATGACATTAGGTATTATCTAAACTCCCTAGAAGACACTAAGAAGCAAAAGGCAGTTCTAGAAGTAGAAGTAAATTCATTAAAACAGAAACTACACAGTTGGACTAGTTCTTCACACATAGTCCAACACTTAGTGAGAGAAAGGAACAACGGGGAGGGATTGGGTTATAAGTGGTTCCACCACCACCTGAGACTTTGATGAACACTAAGACTAGACCAATAAATAGTAATCCCATCAAGGATCATGTGGTGTCTACTCCTCTTGTTATTGATCCAGATTCCTTATGTTCATCTATGGACTCTGGAAACAAACAAAAGGAGGCCACTTCAAAGGGAAAGGATAAATTTTCTAGTGTTAATCTGGAAAAGGAATTTGAAAAGGTTAACTTAAAGTCAGGATCAAACAGAGTCAAATCAGAACCTAAAAGGACTTCTAAGGTTAATCTTTCACATACGTCAAGTCAAAAACCTATTAACCAAAAAGAAAAGGATGTTAAACAGGTTAAAATAGTTAACTTTGTTAAACTAGAGAAAACACGAAAGAACCAGAGTCAAAAACTAGAGTGAGTTATGTTACTAGAGTGTCACACACTTCTCCACAAAGAAAGTTTAATCATAAAGTTGATAGCAGGTCGTGCTACAACTGTGGTGAAGATGGACACATTGCTTCCTATTGTCACTTCTATTAGACACCCCGTAAGAAGATTGAACTTCAGGTTTCAAAGCCTAGGTCTTCTAAGAGGATCTCACTGACTCCACCTAGAAGAACTAGTGAACCTAAAATTCAACCTGTAAGTCAGTCGACTGTTTATCACAAACAGGCATTGCACAAATCTGGATTATGGAAGGAGAAGACATCCTCAGTGTCTGATAATAATGACAAGAAGGAACCTGAGCTACCCTCATCCTCTAAGGGTCAATGGGTAGAATTTATGATGTGTGATGCCTCTGGGAAACCCAAGCCAGTAAAGGCTTGGGTTCCTAACCTAAACTAATCCTTTACTTTGTATGTGCAGGGTGTTCGATACAGTGCTGAAACTAACACGTGGATAGTAGACAGCGGAGCATCCAGGCACATGACAGGAAACAGGGCTCTTTTATCAAACGTCAAGCAAATAAAAGGAGGGCATGTTTCGTTTGCTGGAAACAAGGGTGGCTATATCACAGCACAGGGAGAAGTGGGGAATGAGAAAGTTAAGTTTGATAAAGTGAACTACGTTCAACAACTACAAAATAACTTACTCTCGGTTTCCCAAATATGTGATAAGGGATTTAAAGTCATCTTCGACAACAAGAAGTGTTACGTACTAAAGAAAGACTACGTGATCCCAGAGGACAAAGTTTTGATGACTGCTTCAAGATATAAAGATCTTTATGTCTTGGATCTGTCAACAGCTTCTACAATGGATCATGAGGTTCAGTGTTTTCTATCTAAAACTACTGAAAAGGATTCCATCTCTTGGCATAGGAGAATGGGACACATTAGTCAAAGGAAGATGAATCACTTGATTCAGAAGGATCTGGTGAGAGGAGTTAATGTCAAGAACTTCCAGCTTCCTGACTTTTGTGTAGCTTGCAAGAAAGGCAAATAGACAAAGAAGTCTCATACGGAAAAGAAAGTTCATTCAATAGAACTTCCTCTTGAACTTCTTCACATGGATCTGTTTGGTCCAGTCAGTACAAAGAGCATTGCAGGCGACTTGAACTGTTTTGTGGTCACTGATGACTACTCAAGGTTCATTTGGGTAATGTTTCTGAAATCCAAATCAGAAACATTTGAATCATTCAAGGAGTTGGTAACCACACTGGAATCTCTCTACAAGCTGAAAGTTAGACAAGTACGCTTAGACAACGGAACGAAATTCAAGAACCAGTGGATGGAGGCATACTGCAAGGAAAAGGGAATTGTGCATCAATTCACTTCTGCCTACACACCTCAAGAACCAGTGGTGTAATGTTGACGTTCAGCGATATACCACACCACCTACTAGCAAAGGACCCACTTACTTTTTCAACTATGATGGATTCTTCAAGTCCTTCAACATCTCTCTCTCTCCCTTGGATGATGAATTAGCTACACGACTGATGTATGATATCTTGAATACACCAACATCTAGCTCACAGGGAGAATCATCTACTCAGTCAGGGGGAGTAGTCGACGACAGTGACTCCTCCTCTCAAGATGAAGCTAAAGAAGATAACCAGAACAGTCAGGAGGAACAGGTTCTAGTTCCTGAAAGTCCACAAGCATCTATCAGTGATGCACCTTCGACTTCAAAGCCTCAAACTCCAACTACCTCAGATGCAGAACCAAATGTTCATAATCTTGGCTCTGAGGTAGCTGTTCCTACCACTCCAGGATCACGACTAAACGTCTATCATCCCCTAAACAACGTCATTGGGGATGTCAGATCGGGAGTGCAAACCCGAAATCAGCTATACTCAGTTGATTACGCCTCAGTTATGGAAAAGGGATATATTCATGATGGTGCTTATCGGTGTTTTATCTCACAGTTTGAGCCAAAATACGTCAATGATGCACTAAACGATGAGGCATGGGTGAGTGCCATGCAAGAAGAACTTCTTCAGTTCAAGTTTAGGAGTATGGACTCTGGTAGATAAACCTAAAGATGCTAAGGTCATTGGCACCAAATAGGTCTTGAATGCAAGAAGGATGACCAAGGGGTCATTATCAGGAACAAGGCTCGACTGGTTGTTCAGGGATTTCACCAAGTCGAGGGGATTGACAACAATGACGTGTTTGCACCAGTGGCAAGGATGGAAGCCATCGTATCTTCCTTGCCTATGCATCGTATATGAAGATTAAAGTCTATCAATTAGATGTGAAGAGTGCATTCCTTCATGGGAAATTCGAGAGACAGTGTATGTCAGTCAACCCGAGGGATTTGAAGATCCTTATCATCGGGACAGAGTTTACAAACTCGACAAGGCCTTATACGGGCTTCATCAAGCTCCTAGGGCCTGGTACGAGAAACTCTCAACTCATTTTGTGAAACACGGCTTTCGCAGGGGAGTCATTGACTGCACGCTGTTCATTAAAGAAAAAGATGGCGACCTACTTCTCGTACAGATCTATGTTGATGACATAATTTTTGGTTCAAAGAACAAAGAGTTATGCAAAGAGTTTGAAGCAGTTATGAAGAAAGAGTTTGAGATGAGTGCTATGGGGGAGATGAAATTCTTTCTCGGGCTACAGGTGGATCAGACATCGAATGGGATCTTTCTACATCAGACCAAGTATGTAGGAGACATTCTCAGTCGTTTTGACATGGAGAATGCATCTGCTGCTGGGACTCCACTTGCTACGAATCACGACATAGCACCTGATGAAAATGGAGATCTTGTAGATGCCATGATGTACCGAGGAATGATTGGGTCCCTCATGTATCTCACTGCCTCAAGACCTGATATCATGTATGCTACGTGTTTATGTTCTAGATATCAGGCTAAGCCTAAGGTCAACAATCTCATTGGGGTCAAAAGGATTTTTCGCTATCTAAAGGGTACACCCACACTTGGGTTGTGGTATCCTCATGATGATGGTTTTGAGCCATGGTGTATAGTGACTCGGATTACGGAGGCTGCAAGATGAACTACAAGTCTACATGAGCAGGGTGTCAATTCTTTGGGAGAAGACTAGTGACTTGGCAGTGTAAGAAACAGACATCGGTTGCATTGTCCACCTGTGAAACCGAATATGTTGCTGTTGCAAGTTGCTGTTCACAAATCGTCTGGATTCAACAGCAAATGCGGGATTACAGTTTAAAGTTCTCCTCTACTTCTATTTGTGTTCATAACTCTGCTGCAATTGCAGTAACTGAAAATCCGGTCCAACATCCTAAGACCAAACATATCAGTATTAAATATCATTTCATCAGAGACTGTTTTGAAAAGAACTTAATTGATGTGGTAAAAATTAATACTGATTTTCAACGCGCTGACCTCTACACTAAAGCCTTTGATAAACCACGTTTTCAATATTTGCTAGAGGTCAACGGCGTCAAAAAGAGAAGTGAGGTTATTCCTGATGATGATCATGTGTAGTCCGATGTAGTTTTAGTATTTTAGGGGGAGAATAAGTCAGCAAGTTAATATTAAAAAATAATAATAAAAAATAAAAAAATAAAAAGGTAGAAGGAGTGGAAAGCTGATATAAGGAAGATCGTATGTGTGATACTGATTCAAACCCTTTTGAATATGATAGTACACAGGAACAAATCAAGAGGGACCTTGAAATTTTAATTCAGAAAAGGTGCAAAAATTCAAAGTGTAAGTCTGTGTTGTCTAAGCAATATAAAATGGAAGATGATAGAAAAACTGGTAACTCTTAAGGTAACACAATGAGAGTAGACCTAGCGGTTGCTAGACCACAATTGATATGTCCGTAGATTCAACACAATAGATGATTAGACCTGACTGGTGATCTCAAGATCAAACTAAGTGGTTCAACTGACTGTGGGCTCCCATCTTATCACTGGTTAACACAATCAACTATATTCCAATAAGGGGTAATGAGCATGTAAACGCCACAAATGTGTGCGGATGACCATAAATAGAGGAAAGCACGAAAAAATGAAATAAAAATGCTATCAAGCTAATGACTTAATTGGTGCATTTGGTGTAACATAAAATTAAGCTGCTCTAACAAGGAGATAGGTTGTGCACCTCTCTGCTGTGCGATGGCACTGACCTGAGGATAAGCATAACCTAGATATTCTAGAATTCATTGTTGTTTGCCGACTCTCTGTTGTGCGATGGCACTGACCTGAGGACTGGCTTCTCTTTGAAAGCTCTAAGAATAGTCTCTCCTTGTAATAATACCCGCAGACTGCTCAAAAGCTCCTGAGAAATGTTGCTTACCATATAAGTGTGGGATCCACAAATGTTAGCTGAAATAATTAAACCTAAAACAATCACTAGTTTGGGTCAAAAGTCTGTGTGTGGATTTAAGTGGACAAACATATTGACAATCATTGTGACTGCAACTCTTGAAAGTTTGATTCAATGTGGTAATCTAAGAGCTTCAGTATGATTTCCTAAAGTTGCAAATGACTCTGGATGAACACCAAGAATTGAGCATCAAAAGATTTTGATGACAAGTCCAAACTGATTTGAACTGCCTGTATGATTCCAAAATGGTATTGGTCCAGGTATGGTCAATCTAAGTTAAAGCTGTCTATTCCGGAACCAAATCCAGTAGATTTCCATCTCAGGACTTATCTCTCACAAAAAGCAAAAACAAGTTTTATTTTTTAGTTTAATTTTCTAATTTAGTCAGTCGTTTTAGTTTGTTTGTTTGTTTGTCGGATTACATCACGAAAATCAGTAAGGGATCAACTCACTAACAGGGTCATGTCTGAGATAACCACATATGTGTTAAAAGTTAAATCAGTCACGTCTGAGGTGATAAAAAGGTTTTCATGTCAAAACGATCATGTCTAAGATGATCAACTGATCATAACGTAAATTTCTGCAATTAAAGGGATTTTAAAAGTTAAATATTCAAATTTGCAGAAAAGTTAATAAATATGACCTATTCGCATGAATGGACCATCCGTATGGACCAATCATACGAATGGAAGCTATTCGTACGAATGGAAGCTATTCGTACGAATGGACCATGAATATGGACTATTCAACCGAATGGCCCATACGATTGGCCCAGTCGGATGATTAAGGGAGAATGAGTGAGTCAGTCGCACGACTGAGATTCAGTCGGACGACTGAAGCAGGACGATTGAACCAATCGCACGACTGAGTCCCACTCGCACGACTGAAAGGTGCGTATGAGCTCAGTCGCACGATTGAATCTAGGGTTAATATAAATAGAAGGGGAGTCGGTCGCAGAGACTCACCACCTTCAAAATCACCCTGAATCGCACGAAATAACCCAACTCTACAAAAATTTCAATTGATCGCAAAACCCCTGTTTCTTGATTACTGACCAATCTACATCGACTCTATAGGTAATTTACTGTATACATGCACTCCTATAACGTTAAATTTGATGAAAAAGACGGTACATTCGGACTCGCAAGTAACTGAGACTTAAGTGACTAAATAACTACCTAAATGACTCAAACAAACGAAAGTAACGATGTTAGGTGGTTTAAGAATGAATTGCGAGTCAAATGAACCAGATAATAATGTCTAAAACTCAAAAATGGTGAAAAAGTAATTTTGAATTGAACAGTCTGTACTTCATGTGAATGGACAGTGTGATGAACTTCAGTCGCACGACTGAATCCCATTCGTACGGTTCAATCTCACGACTGAACCCCATTCGTACGATTCAATCGTACGACTGAACCCCTTTCGCATGGTTCAATCGCACGACTGAATTCAGTCGCACAATGTCAATCGCATGACAGAAAGATTTTCTTCAAGCTTAAGGTTTTCATGACTTTTTTAGTCAATGGTACTAATGTTTACTATCTTTGTGTAACAGATGGCGAGTAGATGGATTATGTGCACAAAGCACAATATATGTGCTCATCTGGAATTAACATCCAGAAACGCTGCTGATTTCTCTGGCATAATCACATACCTACTGAGATCGAGGATTGCACATGCCATATCTAATCCCTGCACTCCGTATCCATCCATTCAACAAGCCTTCTGGGAAGGGGCTACAGTTGATAGATCGTCTGAGCCTCATTGCATGAGAAGTATCATATTTGGAGAGGCTATTACCATTTCAGAGGAGGATCTCAGAATCGTACTACAATTGGAGGATGACGCTGATTGTCCGGCTCGATTACACCCCCTCACAGTCAGAGGATGCTTTCTTAGAGCCAAATACTCTGGGGACATCAATTCTGGGGTACTCAACAAGAGTAACCTCTGTCCCCAGTTTAAATATCTTGCGCACGTGCTGCTCAAGTGCATGGCTTCCAGAAAAGGGGGTTTTGATGAGCTGTCTGAACAGATGCAGAACGCGTACGTTGCGTTGGTGCTGAACCATCCGTTCAGCTTCTCCAAGATGATCTTCACCTATCTGGTGGAGAACATCGAGGGGAAAGGGAAGGAAGCCTTCTGTATGTACCCGAGGTTTATGCAAATGATCATAGATCAGAAGCTTCCCTCCCTGCCGAAGGAAAAGGAGGATGCGGTAGTCTTGGAGGTAATGGATGACACAACCCTGGGAAGGATGAAAGTGTACAGGGGAAAGCAAGTGAAGCCTCCTGTTAGGAGATTGTTTGGTCATCTTGCCCGGGATGACTACGTGGTGCCAGCGAAGAGAAAGTGGTGTCATGATGATAGTGACTCAGATGTGGAACAGATAACTCTACCCACTCATGACTCAGATGATGATGACAGTGGGGTTGCTGGAGATGATATGCCTATTCCACTCAAAGGCACTGTCTCTGATTCTGTACCTCCAGTGTCCGTCATAGCTGGAGAAGTAACCGAGTCAGCGGGATTTCATCAGGATTTTGTTCTTGGCGCGGAGGAGGAGGATGAATCGGATGAGGAGCCCCTTACGCGAACTGTGGGAAGGAAAGTTGTTCCCATAGAACATGGGTTAAGGGTGGTTGGTGAACACCCAAGAGACTCCGGAGATACTGATACTGACCCAAGCTATGCTCCGGGGTCCTCAGGCAGGGTTGTAGGGGGAGCTTCCACCTCAACTGGAACAAGGAGGAAGAGAATGGCTAAACCCCATAGCCAGAAGAAGAAGAAGCGTCGAGTGACCTTCCTCACTACCACATCCACCACATCCACCACAGCCCCACAGCCACCACATCTACCACATCCACCACATCCACCACAGCCACCACATCCACCATAGCCACCACAGCCACCACATCCACCACATCTACACAGCCACCACCATACTACCACCACAGTACAGATTCCCTCCACCACCATATCCTTTACTCCCATATCACCTCCACCATTATACAGACCTATCTTCACTACAGCCACCTCCACCACCACGTCACACCAATCAATACCTCAGCCTATCCCTCACACACTCATAGATCTCCTCTACCTCCAATCGGGGTAGAGGAACAGTTGCCAGTGCTTAACAGAATGGTGATGCGCTTAATGGCTGCTGATGAGGAAAAGGCAGCTCAGATCCGCCAGCTTACTGACCTGACTGCTGCACAATCTCACCTAATTGCAGAGCAGGCTCGAGTAATTGAGGAGCAGGCCCATCAGTTGGCTGCTCAGAGCACCAAGATGGATTAACTACAAGCTCAAAGTGTCACATCAAGCAAGCAAATAGAGGAGTGGAGAAGGAAAGGAAGATTATCCTGTTAAAACTGAAAGGATCTAAAGAGGATCCATTGAAGATCAGGGAAGGAGACAGAGATGATGATGATGAAGATGATGATGATGAGACTAAGGATGATGAGGGGATTGAGGACGAGAGGACTGAGGAGAGGAATGAGGATGATGATGAAGAAGGAGGGGATGCAGCTGCATCTACCTCTGCTCAAGGTCAAGAAAGGAGGTCTAAGAAGAATCAAGACCAACAAGCTTCATCTTCTGCTCCTCCAAGTGATGAAACAATGATACAAGATAAAAGTAAAGACTAGATGTTTATGTATTTATCTTCTTTTGTATTTGAATCATGTATTGAACACAATGTATTTAATGTTTATATGACTTTAATGCATTTCTATTTGATTAATTACTAATGATTTGTGTGTGGAATGTTTAAATCAAACAGATCCAAATTACCAAAGAGATGAGTTTGATATTGCTCCCCTTCAGCAGGTTCAGTCTCAGCTAACAATGATTCTTGATCTGGAAGGGATTGTCAGGAGGTCAGTGAATTATACCCCTAAAGAAGGGGAAATAATTCATGACCAATCAAATGAGCAACTCGCAGAGCTTTTCGAGCTAAATCCAGATGAGATAGTAAAAGATGCTCCGACATGCGATTCGACAAGTGATGAAGAGCTCAACGATGTTCATGATGTAGAAATCGAAGATGTCACTGCCGAGGAGTACCCTCAGTACGTTGACAATGAGGGTAATGTGGTCCCCAATCTGGGTGAATCCTTGTCAGCGATACTTTTGAGGTACTGAACAAGATGGAGCAAGAAACAGAGAAAGCAGTAGGAACAACTCAAGCCTCAAATGATGATGTCGACATTCGAAAGGCTGAGTGGACTGCATGTTTTGAAGAAGTTAGAGCCCAACGTACTGCACCAAAGAAGGATTCCTACACCAAACTCTATAGAGTCAAGAAACATCACAAGGTATCAGGAAGGATCATAGCATGGGCGTACTTTGAAGATTTCACTGCGTATGCAGTTAAGAGAGAACAGGGCATAGAGTACTTCAGATTCCCACATGATCTGAAGAGTCTACCAGGTTTTGAGCTCAACCAGCTGGCCAAACTAAAGCTTTGTATGCTGACCGAGGAAGATGTCAGGCTGGTTTGAGGCTGCCCTAAAGAAGGAGTACCACACTAGATGGGTTAACTTCAGACCCCAACAGCCTACTAGGTATATGAGAAGGTCTGAGGTTGACGCCATTACTGGCAAGCCTAAGATAGTGTTGAAGTGGAATCCTCCGCGCACAATGTCGAGAATCCCACTCAGGGAAATGCCACAGGATTTCACTCCACATTTTAAGTGGTGGTACTATGATTGGAGAACAGCTGAAGCGGTCATAGTCTTACGCAAAGAGAGACAAATGGATACTATCAGGGTATTCGACCCGAGGTGGCTTACAAACTTGACGGAAAGTGATGTCTATACGCTATACAAGTGGCCACTGTTCTATGATACGCAAGATATTGTACAAGCCCTCCAGTTCCAGAACGTTATACGACTCTGCTTCGCGTTTGAGATTCACACTGGAGTCACAAAAGAGGAGAAGTACAAGAAATACAAGGAGGTTATGCAGAAAACATGAGATTAGAGAGATCTAGGTCCAAGGCAGAGTTTGTTGATACATGTATGTCCCTAGATCATGATATGAAATGTAATAGATCTTGTTTGTCTGATTCTGATATGTAATTTGATATGATTAATGAAATGATATTGGTAGTTTGTGATTTGTAATGACTAATATTTCATTAATGAGTTGATATTAAATGGGTTAATTAGGTTTGTGGTTGTTAGAATTATTACACATAATGTTTATTAGTTAATAGATTCAAACTTAACTTAATGAAGTTCTCATGCGAATGGCCCATGCGAATGAACCATAAGCATGAATAACTTCATAAGAATGACTCAGTTGCACGGCTGAACCGGGAGACTAGATTAGTCGTATGATTGACACATAAGATTGGCTCAGTCGCACAACTAAACACTCAGTCGTGCGGATGAATCAACCACATGGTTCAATCGCACGACTGAACCACATGGTTCAGTCGCACGATTGAATAATACCAACCTATAAATACAACCCAATTTGTGAAAAATAAGAGCTTTTGATTAATTACAATTCCAGACGTACCCTAGCCGTCCAGAAGCCTCCCAATTCGTTCTCCAAGTTCATAGAACACATTAGATTGATTCCCAATCGATTTCTAACGTTAGTTTCAATTCTTGATTGATTCTTCGTGTGTTCTCACTAATTGGATCGCCAATCAAATAGGATTCCGCACTATTTGATCTAGTTTACACGCATATCTCCACATATTTCGTTCAAATACCAGGTCCTACACATAATTTATGCTCTTGCTATTAGCCTCCAATCCTATATGGTTGAGATTCTCATGACTTCTAAATACAATCATAAAATTATTTAGTTAGATTCGAACAAAATGAAGAATGAAATCACACTAAACAAAGATACATGTACCATTTGTATGTACTTCTTAAACCAAAACCACAATCAAAAAAGTGACAACATAAATAAACCTTGAAATCGATCATCTCCTCCTCAAACTCTTCTATCACACTCGGCTATCTTCTTCAAACGCTATTGCCCTCAACAACTCAACTTAAACCATTCAAGATGACAAGTTTCAGTACCTAGAGTCCTTTATTACACCCCAAGCAATAATTCCAGATGTAAAGGATCAAGGAACAACTTGTATTCACTCACTAAGAATCATGAAACTTGTTAAACATACGATGCGAATGTAATTCGACCTTACCACTAAAACTAAGTGTGTGACTAATGAATTAGAACTTAAGTCAAACAAAAACGACAAAGAAAGTTATATTTCCTTATATTTCACAAACAATTTATCAACTACGTATATATTCTTCTAATTATTCGCGAATACTTAAAGAAATACATGGGAAATGAACCACGAATACGAAAATGATAAATATCAATTGTTCTAGCATGAATAATTTATGCTCTTGGTAACAACCTCCATTCCTATATGATTGACATTCTCAAGGCTTCTAAATACACTCATAGAATTATTTAGTTAGATTCGAGCTAAATGATTAATGAAATCACACTAAACAAAGATAAATGTACCATTTGTATGTACTTCTAAAACCAAAACCAAAATCAAACAAGAGACAACACAAATAAACCTTGAAATCTATCATCTCATCCTGAAACTCTTCTATCACACTCGACTACCGTCTTAAAACGCTATCGCCCTACAAATCAACTTACACCATTCCATATGACTAGTTTCAGTACGTTGAGTCCTTTATAATGACCCAAAACAATGATTCGGGATGTAAAAGGTCAAGGAACAATTTGTATTCACTCACTAAGAATCAAGATACTTGTTACAGTCACAAAACGAATGTAATTTGACCTTACTACCGAACTCAACATTTGATAAATGAATTAGAAGTTAAGTCAAACTAAAACGACAAAGAAAGTTATAGAGTTACTTGTATGTCACAAACAATTTAGTAACTACGTATTTATGCATCCAATTATTCGCGAATGCTTAACAAAATACATGGGAAATGATCCACGAATAGGAAAATGCTAAATATCAATAGTTCTCGCATGAATAATTTATGCACTTGCTATTAACCTCCAATCCTCTATGGTTGAGATTCTCATGACTTCTAAATACACTCATAAAATTATTTTGTTAGATTCAAGCAAAATGATGAATGAAATCACACTAAACAAAGACACATGTACCATTTGTATGAACTTCTTAAACCAAAACCACAATCAAAAAAGAGACAACATAAATAAACCTTGAAATCGATCATCTCCTCCTCAAACTCTTCTATTACACTCGGCTACCTTCTTCAAACGCTATTGCCCTTCAACTTAACTTAAACCATTCAAGATGACAAGTTTCAGTACCTAGAGTCCTTTATTACGCCCCAAAACAATAATTCCAGATGTAAAGGATCAAGGAACAACTTGTATTCACTCACTAAGAATCAAGAAACTGGTTACAGTTACGATGCGAATGTAATTCGACCTTACCACTAAAACTCAATGTGTGATTAATGAATAGAACATAAGTCAAACAAAAACGACAAAGAAAGTTATATTTCCTTATATTTCACAAACAATTTATTAACTACGTATATATGCATCCAATTATTCGCTAATGCTTAACAAAATACATGGGAAATGAACCACGAATACGAAAATGCTAAACATCAATTCTCCTAATATGAATAATTTATGCTCTTGCTAACAACCTCCATTCCTATATGGTTGAGACTCTCATGGCTTCTAAATACACTCATAGAAATATTTAGTTAGATTCGAGCTAAATGATTAATGAAATCACACTAAACAAAGATCAATGTACCATTTGTATTTACTTCTTAAACCAAATCGAAAATCAAACAAGAGACAACACAAATAAACCTTGAAATCGATCATCTTGTCCTGAAACTCTTCTATCACTTACGACTACCCTCTTAAAACGCTATCGCCCTACAAATCAACTTACACCATTCCACATGACTAGTTTCAGTACCTTGAGTCCTTTATAATACCCCAAAACAATGATTCGGGATGTAAAGGATCAAGGAACAACTTGTATTCACTCACTAAGAATCAAGAAACTTGTTATAGTTACAGAATGAATGTAATTCGACTTTACTACTGAACTCAACGTTTGATAAATGAATTAGAAGTTAAGTCAAACTAAAAAACAAAGAAAGTTATAGTTACTTGTATGTCACAAACAATTAGTAACTACGTATTTATGCATCCAATTATTCGCGAATGCTTTACAAAATACATGGGAAATGATCCACGAATACGTAAGCGCTAAATATCAATAGTTCTAGCACGAATAATTTATGCTCTTGCTATTAACCTCCAATCCTATTCTCATGCCTTCTAAATACACTCATAAAATTATTTAGTTAGATTCGAGCAAAACGATGAATGAAATCACACTAAACAAACAAACATGTACCATTTTTATGTACTTCTTAAACCAAAACCACAATAAAAAAAGAGACAACATAAATAAACCTTGAAATCGATCATCTCCTCCTCAAACTCTTCTATCACACTCGGCTACCTTCTTCAAACGCTATTGCCCTTCAACTCAACTTAAACCATTCAAAATGACAAGTTTCAGTACCTAGAGTCCTTTATTACGCCCCAACTGGTTACAGTTACGGTGCGAATGTAATTCGACCTTACCACTAAAACTCAGTGTGTGATTAATGAATTAGAACTTAAGCGAAACAAAAACGACAAAGAAAGTTATATTTCCATATATTTCACAAACAATTTATTAACTACGTATATATGCATCCAGTTATTCGCTAATGCTTAACAAAATACATGGGAAATGAACCACGAATACGAAAATGCTAAACATCAATTCTTCTAACATGAATAATTAATGCTCTTGCAAACGACCTCCATTCCTATATGGTTGAGATTCTCATGGCTTCTAAATACACTCATAAAATTATTTAGTTAGATTCAAGCTAAATGATTAATGAAATCACACTAAACAAAGAGAAATGTACCATTTGTATGTACTTCTTAAACCAGAATCAAAATCAAACAAGAGACAACACAAATAAACCTTGAAATTGATCATCTTGTCCTGAAACTCTTCTATCACAATCGACTAGCATCTTAAAACGCTATCGCCCTACAAATCAACTTAAACCATTCCATATGAATAGTTTCAGTACCTTGAGTCCTTTATTATGCCCCAAAACAATGATTCAGGATGTAAAGGATCAAGGAAAAACTTGTATTCGCTTACTAAGAATCAAGAAACTTGTGACAGTTACGGAACGATTGTAATTCGACCTTACTACTCAAACTCAACATGTGATAAATGAATTAGAAGTTAGGTCAAACTAAAACGACAAAGAAAGTTATAGTTCCTTATATGTCACAAACAATTTAGTAACTACGTATTTATGCATCCAATTATTCGCGAATGCTTAACAAAATACATGGCAAATGATCCACGAATACGAAAACGCTAAATATCAATAGTTCTAGCATGAATAATTTATGCTCTTGCTAATAACCTCCAATCCTATATGGTTGAGATTCTCATGGCTTCTAAATACACTAATAAAATTATTTAGTTAGATTCGAGCAAAATGATTAATGAAATTACAAAACACAAAGACAAACGTACCATTTGTATGTACTTCTTAAACCAAAACCACAATCAAACAAGAGACAACATAATAAAACCTTGAAATCGATCATCTCCTCCTCAAACTCTTCTATCACACTCGGCTACCTTCTTCAAACACAATTGCTCTTCAATTCAACTTAAACCATTCAAAATGACAAGTTTCAGTACCTAGAGTCCTTTATTACACTCCAAAACAATGATTCCGGATGTAAAGGTTTAAGGAACAACTTGTATTCACTCACTAAGAAACGAGAAACTGCTTACAGTTACGGTGCGAATGTAATTCGACGTTACCACTAAAACTCAATGCGTGATTAATGAATTAGAATTTAAGTCAAACTAAAATGACAAAGAAAGTTATATTTCCTTATATTTCACAAACAGTTTATTAACAACGTATATATGCATCTAATTATTCGCGAATGCTTAACAAAATACATGGGAAAAGAACCACGAATACGAAAATGATAAATATCAATTGTTCTAGCATGAATAATTTATGCTCTCGCTAACAACCTCCATTCCTATATGGTTGACATTCTCAACGCTTCTAAATACACTCATAGAATTATTTAGTTAAATTCGAGATAAATGATTAATGAAATCACACTAAACAAAGATAAATGTACCATTTTTATGTACTTCTTAAACCAAAACCAAAATCAAACAAGAGACAACACAAATAAACCTTGAAATCGATCATCTCGTCCTCAAAACTCTTCTATCACACTCGACTACCATCTTAAAACACTATCGCCCTACAAACCAACTTATACAATTCCATATGACTAGTTTCAGTACCTTGAGTGCTTTATAATGCCCCAAAAAAATGATTCGGGACGTAAAAGGTCAAGGAACAACTTGTATTCACTCACTAAGAATTAAGAAACTTGTTATAGTTACACAACGAATGTAATTCGACCTTACTACTGAATTCAACGTTTGATAAATGAATTAGAAGTTAAGTCAAACTAAAATGACAAAGAAAGTTATAGTTACTTGTATTTGACAAACAATTTAGTAACTACGTATTTATGCATCCAATTATTCGCGAATGCTTAACAAAATACATGGGAAATGATCCACGAATACGAAAATGCTAAATATCGATAGTTCTAGCATGAATAATTTATGCTCTTACTATTAACCTCCAATCCTATATGGTTGAGATTCTCATGCCTTCTAAATACACTCATAAAATTATTTAGTTAGATTCAAACTCTTCTATCACACTCGGCTACCTTCTTCAAACGCTATTGCCCTTCAACTCAACTTAAACCATTCAAAATGACAAGTTTCAGTACCTAGAGTCCTTTATTACGCCCCAAAACAATCATTCCGGATGTAAAGGATCAAGGAACAACTTGTATTCACTCACTAAGAATCAAGAAACTACTTACAGTTACGGTGCGAATGTAATTCGACCTTACCACTAAAACTCAATGTGCGATTAATGAAATAGAACTTAAGTCAAACTAAACCGACAAAGAAAGTAATATTTCTATATGTTTCACAAACAATTTATTAACTACGTATATATGCATCCAATTATTCGCCAATGCTTAACAAAATACATGGGAAATGAACCACAAATACGAAAACGCTAAATATCAATTATTCTAACATGAATAATTTATGCCCTTGCTAACAAACTACATTCCTATATGGTTGACATTCTCATGGCTTCTAAATACACTCATAGAATTATTTAGTTAGATTCGAGCTAAATGATTAATGAAATCACACTAAACAAAGATCAATGTACCATTTGTATGTTCTTCTTAAACCAAAACCAAAATCAAACAAGAGACAACACAAATAAACCTTCAAATCGATCATCTCGTCCTGAAACTCTTCTTCACACTCGACTACCGTCTTAAAATGCTATCGCCCTACAAACCAACTTAAACAATTCCATATGACTAGTTTCAGTACCTTGAGTCCTTTATAATACCCCAAAAAAATGATTCGGGATGTAAAGGATCAAGGAACAACTTGTATTCACTTACTAAGAATGAAGAAACTTATTACAGTTACGGAACAAATGTAATTCGACCTTACTACTGAAACTCAATGTGTGATAAATGAATTAGAAGTTAAGTGAAACTAAAACGACAAAGAAAGTTATAGTTCCTTATATGTCAGACAAACAATTTAGTAAGTACGTATTTATGCATCCAATTATTAGCAAATGCTTAACAAAATACAAGGGAAATGATCCACAAATATGAAAACGCTAAATATCAATAGTTCTAGCATGAATAATTTATGCTCTTGCTAACAACCTCCAATCCTATATGGTTGAGATTCTCATGGCTTCTAACTACACTCATAAAATTATTTAGTTAGATTCAAGCAAAATGATGAATGAAATTACACTAAACAAAGACAAATGTACCATTTGTATGTACTTCTTAAACCAAAACCACAATCAAACAAGAGACAACATAATAGAACCTTGAAATCGACCATCTCCTCCTCAAACTCTTCAATCACACTCGCCTACCCTCTTCAAACACAATTGCTCTTCAACTCAACTTGAACCATTCAAAATGACAAGTTTGAGTACCAAGAGTCCTTTATTACACCCCAAAACAATGATTCCGCATGTAAAGGTTGAAGGAACAACTTGTATTCACTCACTAAGAATCGAGAAACTGCTTGCAGTTACGGTGCGAATGTAATTCGACCTTAACACTAAAACTCAATGTGTGATTAATGAATTAGAAGTTAAGTCAAACTAAAATGACAAAGAAAGTTATAGTTACTTATATGGCACAAACAATTTAGTAACTACGTATTTATGCATCCAATTATTTGCGAATGCTAAACAAAATACATGGAAAATGATCCATGATTACGAAAACGCTAAATATCAATAGTTCTAGCATGAATAATTTATGCTCTTGCTAATAACCTCCAATCCTATATGGTTGAGATTCTCATGGTTTCTAAATACACTAATAAAATTATTTAGTTAGATTCGAGCAAAATGATGAATGAAATTACACAAAACAAAGACAAACGTACCATTTGTATGTACTTCTTAAACAAAAACCAAAATCAAACAAGAGACAACACAAATAAACCTTGAAATCTATCATCTCATCCTGAAACTCTTCTATCACACTCGACTACCGTCTTAAAACGCTATCGCCCTACAAACCAACTTAAACAATTCCATATGACTAGTTTCAGTACCTTGAGTCCTTTATAATACCCCAAAAAAATGATTCGGGATGTAAAGGATCAAGGAACAACTTGTATTTACTCACTAAGAATCAAGAAACTTGTTACAGTTACAGAACGAATGTAATTCGACCTTATATTGAACTCAACGTCTGATAATAAATGAATTAGAAGTTAAGTCAAACTAAAACGACAAGAACGTTATAGTTACTATATGTCACAAACAATTTAGTAACTACGTAGTTATGCATCGAATTATTCGCGAATGCTTAACAAAATACATGGTAAATGATCCACGAATACGAAAATGCTAAATATCAATAGTTCTAGCATGAATAATTATGCTCTTGCTAATAACCTCCAATCCTATATGGTTGAGATTCTCATGCTTCAAAATACACTAATGAAATATTTAGTTAGATTCGAGCAAAATGATGAACGAAATACACTAAACAAAGACAAATGTACCATTTTTGTGTACTTCTTAACCAAAACCACAATCAAACAAGAGACAACACAAATAAGCCTTGAAATTGATAATCTCCTCCTCAAACTCTTCTATCTCACTTGCTACCTTGTACAAACGCTATTGCCCTTCAACTCAACTTAACCATTCAAAATGACAAGTTTCAGTACCTAGAGTCCTTTATACGCCCCAAAACCATGATTCCGGATGTAAAGGTTCAAGGAACAACTTGTATTCACTCACTAAGAATCGAGAAACTGCTTACACTTACAGTGCGATTGTAATTCGACCTTCCACAAAAACTCAATGCGTGATTAATGAATTAGAAGTTAAGTCAAACTAAAACAACAAAGGAAGTTATATTTTCTTATATTTCACAAACTTATTAACTACGTATATATGCATCCAGTTATTCGCTAATGCTTAACAAAATACATGGGAAATGAACCACGAATACGAAAATGCTAAACATCAATTCTTCTACCATGAAAATTTATGCTCTTGCTAAGAACCTCCATTCCTATATGGTTGACATTCTCAGGCTTCTAAATGCACTCATAGAATTATTTAGTTAGATTCGAGGGAAATGATTAATGAAATCACACTAAACAAAGATAAATGTACCATTTGTAGGTACTTCTTAAACCAAAACCAAAATCAACAAGAGACAACACAATAAACCGTGAAATCGATCATCTCGTCCTGGAAGTGTTCTATCACACTCGACTACCATCTCAAAATGCTATCGCCCTACAAATCAACTTAAACATTCCATACGACTAGTTTCAGTACATTGAGTGCTTATAATGCCTCAAAACAATGATTTGGGATGTAAAGGATCAAGGAACAACTTGTATTCACTCACTAAGAATCAAGAAACTTGTTACAGTTACGGAACGAATGTAATTCGACCTTACTACTGAACTCGACGTCTGATAAATGAATTAGAAGTTAAGTCAAACTAAAATGACAAAGAAAGTTATAGTTACTTATATGGCACAAACAATTTAGTAACTACGTATTTATGCATCCAATTATTTGCGAATGCTAAACAAAATACATGGAAAATGATCCATGATTACGAAAACGCTAAATATCAATAGTTCTAGCATGAATAATTTATGCTCTTGCTAATAACCTCCAATCCTATATGGTTGAGATTCTCATGGTTTCTAAATACACTAATAAAATTATTTAGTTAGATTCGAGCAAAATGATGAATGAAATTACACAAAACAAAGACAACGTACCATTTTATGTACTTCTTAAACCAAAACCACAATCAAACAAGAGACAACATAATAAAACCTTGAAATCGATCATCTCCTCCTCAAACTCTTCTATCACACTCGGCTACCTTCTTCAAACACAATTGCTCTTCACTCAACTTAAACCATTAAAATGACAAGTTTCAGTACCTAGAGTCCTTTATTACACCCCAAAACAATGATTCCGGATGTAAAGGTTTAAGGAACAACTTGTATTACCACTACGAATCAAGAAACTGCTTACAGTTACAGTGCGAATGTAATTCGACCTTACCACTAAAACTCAATGCGTGATTAATGATTATTAGAAGTTAAGTCAAACTAAAACGACAAAGAAAGTTATATTTCCTTATATTCACACAATTTATTAACTACGTATATATGCATCTAATTATTCGCGAATGCTTAACAAATACATGGGAATGATCCACGAATACGAAAATGCTAAATATCAATAGTTCTAGCATGAATAATTTATGCTCTTACTATTACCTCCAATCCTATATGGTTGAGATTCTCATGCCTTCTAAATACACTCATAAAATTATTTAGTTAGATTCAAACTCTTCTATCACACTCGGCTACCTCTTCAAACGCTATTGCCCTTCAACTCAACTTAAACCATTCAAAATGACAAGTTTCAGTACCTAGAGTCCTTTATTACGCCCCAAAACATCATTCCGGATGTAAAGGATCAAGGAACAACTTGTATTCACTCACTAAGAATCAAGAAACTACTTACAGTTACGGTGCAATGTAATTCGACCTTACCACTAAA
This sequence comes from Flaveria trinervia, assembly GCA_025506515.1. NCBI lineage: Eukaryota > Viridiplantae > Streptophyta > Magnoliopsida > Asterales > Asteraceae > Flaveria > Flaveria trinervia. The sequence goes on along the minus strand of JACCIX010000730.1, from coordinate 106,555 downwards.
ACTCAATGTGCGATTAATGAAATAGAACTTAGTCAAACTAAACCGACAAAGAAAGTAATATTTCTATATGTTTCACAAACAATTTATTAACTACGTATATATGCATCCAATTATTCGCCAATGCTTAACAAAATACATGGAAATGAACCACAAATACGAAAACGCTAAATATCAATTATTCTAACATGAATAATTTATGCCCTTGCTAACAAACTACATTCCTATATGGTTGACATTCTCATGGCTTCTAAATACACTCATAAAATTATTACTTAGATTCGAGATAAAATTGATGAAATCACACTACAAAGATCAATGTACCATTTGTATGTACTTCTTAAACAAAAACCAAAATCAAACAAGCGACAACACAAATAAACCTTGAAATCGATCATCTCGTCCTGAAACTCTTCTATCACACTCGACTACCGTCTTATAACGCTATCGCCCTACAAATCAATTTAAACCATTCCATATGAATAGTTTCAGTACCTTGAGTCCTTTATTATGCCCAAAACAATGATTCAGGATGTAAAGGATCAAGGAACAACTTGTATTCACTTACTAAGAATGAAGAAACTTATTACAGTTACGGAACGAATGTAATTCGACCTTACTACTGAAACTCAATGTGTGATAAATGAATTAGAAGTTAAGTGAAACTAAAACGACAAAGAAAGTTATAGTTCCTTATATGTCAGACAAACAATTTAGTAAGTACGTATTTATGCATCCAATTATTAGCAATGCTTAACAAAATACAAGGGAAATGATCCATGAATATGAAAACGCTAAATATCAATAGTTCTAGCATGAATAATTATGCTCTTGCTAACAACCTCCAATCCTATATGGTTGAGATTCTCATGGCTTCTAACTACACTCATAAAATTATTTAGTTAGATTCGAGCAAATGAATGAATGAAATTACACTAAACAAAGACAAATGTACCATTTGTATGTACTTCTTAAACCAAAACCACAATCAAACAAGAGACAACATAAGAACCTAGATATCGACCATCTCCTCCTCAAACTCTTCTATCACACTCGCCTACCTTCTTCAAACACATTGCTCTTCAACTCAACTTGAACCATTCAAAATGACAAGTTTGAGTACCAAGAGTCCTTTATTACACCCCAAAACAATGATTCCGCAAGTAAAGGTTCAAGGAACAACTTGTATTCACTCACTAAGAATCGAGAAAGTGCTTGCAGTTACGGTGCGAATGTAATTCGACCTTAACACTAAAACTCAATGTGTGATTAATGAATTAGAAGTTAAGTCAAACTAAAATGACAAAGAACTTATATTTCCTTATATTTCACAAACAATTTATCAACTACGTATATATTCTTCTAATTATTCGCGAATGCTTAAGAAATACATGGGAAATGAACCACGAATACGAAAATGATAAATATCATTGTTCTAGCATGAATAATTTATGCTCTTGGTAACAACCTCCATTCCTATATGACATTGACATTCTCAATGCTTCTAAATACACTCATAGAATTATTTAGTTAGATTCGAGCTAAATGATTAATGAAATCACACTAAACAAAGATAATGTACCATTTGTATGTACTTCTAAAACCAAAACCAAAATCAAACAAGAGACAACACAAATAAACCTTGAAATCTATCATCTCATCCTGAAACTCTTCTATCACACTCGACTACCTCTAAAACGCTATCGCCCTACAAACCAACTTAAACAATTCCATATGACTAGTTTAAGTACCTTGAGTCCTTTATAATACCCCAAAACAATGATTCGAGATTTAAAGAATCAAGAACAACTTGTATTCACTCACTCAAAATCAAGAAACTTGTTACAGTTACAGAATGAATGTATTTTGACCTTACTACTGAACTCAACGTCTGATAATAATTAGAAGTTAAGTCAAACTAAAACGACAAAGAAAGTTATAGTTACTTATATGTCACAAACAATTTAGTACTAAGTATTTATGCATCGAATTATTCGCGAATGTTTAACAAAATACATGGTAAATGATCCACGAATACGAAAACGCTAAATATCAATAGTTCTAGCATGAATAATTTATGCTGTTGCTAATAACCTCCAATCCTATATAATTGAGATTCTCATCGCTTCAAAATACACTCATAAAATATTTAGTTAGATTCGAGCAAAATGATGAATGATTACACTAAACAAAGACAAATGTACCATTTGTTTGTACTTCTTAAACCAAAACCACAATCACTAAGAGACAACACAAATAAGCTTGAAATCGATAATCTCCTCCTCAAGCTCTTCTATCACACTTGGCTACCTTGTACAAACACTATTGCCCTTCAACTCAACTTAAACCATTCAAAATGACAAGTTTCTATACCTAGAGTCCTTTATTACGCCCCAAAACAATGATTCCGGATGTAAAGGTTCAAGGAACAACTTGTATTCACTCACTAAGAATCGAGAAACTGCTTCCAGTTACGGTGCGATTGTAATTCGACCTTCCCACTAAAACTTAATGCGTGATTAATGAATTAGAAGTTAAGTCAAACTAAACCAACATGGAAGTTATATTTCCTTATATTTCACAAACATTTATTAACTACGTATATATGCATCCATTTATTCGCGAATGCTTAACAAAAATATGGGAAATGACCACGAATACGAAAACCATGAAAATCATGTTATAGCATGAATAATTTATGCTCTTGCTAACAACCTCCATTCCTATATGGTTGACATTCTCAAGGCTTCTAAATGCACTCATAGATTATTTAGTTAGATTCGAGCTAATGATTAATGAAATCACACTAAACAAAGACAAACGTACCATTTGTATGTACTTCTTAAACCAAAACCAAAATCAAACAAGAGACAACACAAATAACCTTGAAATCTATCATCTCATCCTGAAACTCTTCTATCACACTCGACTACCGTCTTAAAACGCTATCGCCCTACAAACCAACTTAAACAATTCCATATGACTAGTTTCAGTACCTTGAGTCCTTTATAATACCCCAAAATGATTCGGGATGTAAAGGATCAAGGAACAACTTGTATTTACTCACTAAGAATCAAGAAACTTGTTACAGTTACAGAACGAATGTAATTCGACCTTACTATTGAACTCAACGTCTGATAAATGAATTAGAAGTTAAGTCAAACTAAAACGACAAAGAACGTTATAGTTACTATATGTCACAAACAATTTAGTAACTACGTAGTATGCATCGAATTATTCGCGAATGCTTAACAAAATACATGGTAAATGATCCACGAATACGAAAATGCTAAATATCATAGTTCTAGCATGAATATTTATGCTCTTGCTAATAACCTCCAATCCTATATGGTTGAGATTCTCATGGCTTCAAAATACACTAATGAAATATTTAGTTAGATTCGAGCAAAATGATGAACGAAATACACTAAACAAAGACAAATGTACCATTTTTTGTACTTCTTAAACCAAAACCACAATCAAACAAGAGACAACACAAATAAGCCTTGAAATTGATAATCTCCTCCTCAAGCTCTTCTATCTCACTTGGCTACCTTGTACAAACGCTATTGCCCTTCAACTCAACTTAAACCATTCAAAATGACAAGTTTCAGTACCTAGAGTCCTTTATTACGCCCCAAAACCATGATTCCGGATGTAAAGGTTCAAGGAACAACTTGTATTCACTCACTAAGAATCGAGAAACTGCTTACACTTACAGTGCGATTGTAATTCGACCTTCCCACAAAAACTCAATGCGTGATTATGAATTAGAAGTTAAGTCAAACTAAAACAACAAAGGAAGTTATATTTTCTTATATTTCACAAACTATTTATTAACTACGTATATATGCATCCAGTTATTCGCTAATGCTTAACAAAATACATGGGAAATGAACCACGAATACGAAAATGCTAAACATCAATTCTTCTACCATGAATAATTTATGCTCTTGCTAAGAACCTCCATTCCTATATGGTTGACATTCTCAAGGCTTCTAAATGCACTCATAGAATTATTTAGTTAGATTCGAGGGAAATGATTAATGAAATCACACTAAACAAAGATAAATGTACCATTTGTAGGTACTTCTTAAACCAAAACCAAAATCAAACAAGAGACAACACAAATAAACCGTGAAATCGATCATCTCGTCCTGGAAGTGTTCTATCACACTCGACTACCATCTCAAAATGCTATCGCCCTACAAATCAACTTAAACAATTCCATACGACTAGTTTCAGTACATTGAGTGCTTATAATGCCTCAAAACAATGATTTGGGATGTAAAGGATCAAGGAACAACTTGTATTCACTCACTAAGAATCAAGAAACTTGTTACAGTTACGGAACGAATGTAATTCGACCTTACTACTGAACTCGACGTCTGATAAATGACTTAGAAGTTAAGTCAAACTAAAATGACAAAGAAAGTTATAGTTACTTATATGGCACAAACAATTTAGTAACTACGTATTTATGCATCCAATTATTTGCGAATGCTAAACAAAATACATGGAAAATGATCCATGATTACGAAAACGCTAATATCAATAGTTCTAGCATGAATAATTTATGCTCTTGCTAATAACCTCCATCCTATATGGTTGAGATTCTCATGGCTTCTAAATACACTAATAAAATTATTTAGTTAGATTCAAGCAAAATGATGAATGAAATTACACTAAACAAAGACAAACGTACCATTTGTATGTACTTCTTAAACCAAAACCACAATCAAACAAGAGACAACATAATTAAACCTTGAAATCGATCATCTCCTCCTCAAACTCTTCTATCACACTCGGCTACCTTCCTCAAACGCAATTGCCCTTCAACTCAACTTAAACCATATAAAATGACAAGTTTCAGTACCTAGAGTCCTTTATTACACCCCAAAACAATGATTCCGGATGTAAAGTTTAAGGAACAACTTGTATTCACTCACTAAGAATCGAGAAACTGCTTACAGTTACGGTGCGAATGTAATTCGACCTTACCACTAAAACTAAATGCATGATTAATGAATTAGAAGTTAAGTCAAACTAAAACGACAAAGAAAGTTATATTTCCTTATATTTCAGAAACAATGTATTAACTACGAATATATGCATCAAATTATTCGCGAATGCTTAACAAAATACATGGGAAATGATAAACGAATACGAAAATGCTAAATATCAATAGTTCTAGCATGAATAATTTATGCTCTTGCTAAGAACCTCGAATCCTATATGGTTGAGATTCTCATGGCTTCTAAATACACCCATAAAACTATTTAGTTAGATTCAAACTCTTCTATCACACTCGGCTACCTTCTTCAAACGCTATTGCCCTTCAACTCAACTTAAACCATTCAAAATGACAAGTTTCAGTACCTAGAGTCCTTTATTACGCCCCAAAACAATCATTCCGGATGTAAAGGATCAAGGAACACTTGTATTCACTCACTAAGAATCAAGAAACTACTTACAGTTACGGTGCGAATGTAATTCGACCTTACCACTAAAACTCAATGTGCGATTAATGAAATAGAACTTAAGTCAAACTAAACCGACAAAGAAAGTAATATTTCTATATGTTTCACAAACAATTATTAACTACGTATATATGCATCCATTATTCGCCAATGCTTAACAAAATACATGGGAAATGAACCACAAATACGAAAACGCTAAATATCAATTATTCTAACATGAATAATTTATGCCCTTGCTAACAAACTACATTCCTATATGGTTGACATTCTCATGGCTTCTAAATACACTCATAGAATTATTTACTTAGATTCGAGATAAATGATTGATGAAATCACACTAAACAAAGATCAATGTACCATTTGTATGTACTTCTTAAACAAAAACCAAAATCAAACAAGCGACAACACAAATAAACCTTGAAATCGATCATCTCGTCCTGAAACTCTTCTATCACACTCGACTACCGTCTTATAACGCTATCGCCCTACAAATCAATTTAAACCATTCCATATGAATAGTTTCAGTACCTTGAGTCCTTTATTATGCCCAAAACAATGATTCAGGATGTAAAGGATCAAGGAACAACTTGTATTCACTTACTAAGAATGAAGAAACTTATTACAGTTACGGAACGAATGTAATTCGACCTTACTACTGAAACTCAATGTGTGATAATGAATTAGAAGTTAAGTGAAACTAAAACGACAAAGAAAGTTATAGTTCCTTATATGTCAGACAAACAATTTAGTAAGTACGTATTTATGCATCCAATTATTAGCAAATGCTTAACAAAATACAAGGGAAATGATCCATGAATATGAAAACGCTAAATATCAATAGTTCTAGCATGAATAATTTATGCTCTTGCTAACAACCTCCAATCCTATATGGTTGAGATTCTCATGGCTTCTAACTACACTCATAAAATTATTTAGTTAGATTCGAGCAAAATGATGAATGAAATTACACTAAACAAAGACAAATGTACCATTTGTATGTACTTCTTAAACCAAAACCACAATCAAACAAGAGACAACATAATAGAACCTAGATATCGACCATCTCCTCCTCAAACTCTTCTATCACACTCGCCTACCTTCTTCAAACACAATTGCTCTTCAACTCAACTTGAACCATTCAAAATGACAAGTTTGAGTACCAAGAGTCCTTTATTACACCCCAAAACAATGATTCCGCAAGTAAAGGTTCAAGGAACAACTTGTATTCACTCACTAAGAATCGAGAAAGTGCTTGCAGTTACGGTGCGAATGTAATTCGACCTTAACACTAAAACTCAATGTGTGATTAATGAATTAGAAGTTAAGTCAAACTAAAATGACAAAGAAACTTATATTTCCTTATATTTCACAAACAATTTATCAACTACGTATATATTCTTCTAATTATTCGCGAATGCTTAAAGAAATACATGGGAAATGAACCACGAATACGAAAATGATAAATATCAATTGTTCTAGCATGAATAATTTATGCTCTTGGTAACAACCTCCATTCCTATATGATTGACATTCTCAAGGCTTCTAAATACACTCATAGAATTATTTAGTTAGATTCGAGCTAAATGATTAATGAATCACACTAAACAAAGATAAATGTATCATTTGTATGTACTTCTAAAACCAAAACCAAAATCAAACAGAGACAACACAAATAAACCTTGAAATCTATCATCTCATCCAAACTCTTCTATCACACTCGACTACCGTCTTAAAACGCTATCGCCCTACAACCAACTTAAACAATTCCATATGACTAGTTTAAGTACCTTGAGTCCTTTATAATACCCCAAAACAATGATTCGAGATTTAAAGAATCAAGGAACAACTTGTATTCACTCACTCAAAATCAAGAAACTTGTTACAGTTACAGAATGAATGTATTTTGACCTTACTACTGAACTCAACGTCTGATAAATGAATTAGAAGTTAAGTCAAACTAAAACGACAAAGAAAGTTATAGTTACTTATATGTCACAAACAATTTAGTAACTAAGTATTTATGCATCGAATTATTCGCGAATGTTTAACAAAATACATGGTAAATGATCCACGAATACGAAAACGCTAAATATCAATAGTTCTAGCATGAATAATTTATGCTGTTGCTAATAACCTCCAATCCTATATAATTGAGATTCTCATCGCTTCAAAATACACTCATAAAATATTTAGTTAGATTCGAGCAAAATGATGAATGAAATTACACTAAACAAAGACAAATGTACCATTTGTTTGTACTTCTTAAACCAAAACCACAATCAACTAAGAGACAACACAAATAAGCCTTGAAATCGATAATCTCCTCCTCAAGCTCTTCTATCACACTTGGCTACCTTGTACAAACACTATTGCCCTTCAACTCAACTTAAACCATTCAAAATGACAAGTTTCTATACCTAGAGTCCTTTATTACGCCCCAAAACAATGATTCCGGATGTAAAGGTTCAAGGAACAACTTGTATTCACTCACTAAGAATCGAGAAACTGCTTCCAGTTACGGTGCGATTGTAATTCGACCTTCCCACTAAAACTTAATGCGTGATTAATGAATTAGAAGTTAAGTCAAACTAAAACAACAATGGAAGTTATATTTCCTTATATTTCACAAACAATTTATTAACTACGTATATATGCATCCATTTATTCGCGAATGCTTAACAAAAATATGGGAAATGAACCACGAATACGAAAACCATGAAAATCAATTGTTATAGCATGAATAATTTATGCTCTTGCTAACAACCTCCATTCCTATATGGTTGACATTCTCAAGGCTTCTAAATGCACTCATAGAATTATTTAGTTAGATTCGAGCTAAATGATTAATGAAATCACACTAAACAAAGACAAACGTACCATTTGTATGTACTTCTTAACCAAAACCAAAATCAAACAAGAGACACACAAATAAACCTTGAAATCTATCATCTCATCCTGAAACTCTTCTATCACACTCGACTACCGTCTTAAAACGCTATCGCCCTACAACCAACTTAAACAATTCCATATGACTAGTTTCAGTACCTTGAGTCCTTTATATACCCCAAAAAAATGATTCGGGATGTAAAGGATCAAGGAACAACTTGTATTTACTCACTAAGAATCAAGAAACTTGTTACAGTTACAGAACGAATGTAATTCGACCTTACTATTGAACTCAACGTCTGATAAATGAATTAGAAGTTAAGTCAAACTAAAACGACAAAGAATGTTATAGTTACTTATATGTCACAAACAATTTAGTAACTACGTAGTTATGCATCGAATTATTCGCGAATGCTTAACAATACATGGTAAATGATCCACGAATACGAAAATGCTAAATATCAATAGTTCTAGCATGAATAATTTATGCTCTTGCTAATAACCTCCAATCCTATATGGTTGAGATTCTCATGGCTTCAAAATACACTCATGAAATATTTAGTTAGATTCGAGCAAAATGATGAACGAAATACACTAAACAAAGACAAATGTACCATTTTTTGTACTTCTTAAACCAAAACCACAATCAAACAAGAGACAACACAAATAAGCCTTGAAATTGATACCTCCTCAAGCTCTTCTATCTCACTTGGCTACCTTGTACAAACGCTATTGCCCTTCAACTCAACTTAAACCATTTAAAATGACAAGTTTCAGTACCTAGAGTCCTTTATTATGCCCCAAAACCATGATTCCGGATGTAAAGGTTCAAGGAACAACTTGTATTCACTCACTAAGAATCGAGAAACTGCTTACACTTACAGTGCGATTGTAATTCGACCTTCCCATAAAAACTCAATGCGTGATTAATGAATTAGAAGTTAAGTCAAACTAAAACAACAAAGGAAGTTATATTTTCTTATATTTCACAAACTATTTATTAACTACGTATATAAGCATCCAATTATTCGCGAATGCTTAACAAAATACATGGGTAATGAACCACGAATATGAAAACGTTAAATATCAACTGTTCTACCATGAATAATTTATGCTCTTGCTAAGAACCTCCATTCCTATATGGTTGACATTCTCAAGGCTTCTAAATGCACTCATAGAATTATTTAGTTAGATTCGAGGGAAATGATTAATGAAATCACACTAAACAAAGATAAATGTACCATTTGTAGGTACTTCATAAACCAAAACCAAAATCAAACAAGAGACAACACAAATAAACCGTGAAATCGATCATCTCGTCCTGGAAGTGTTCTATCACACTCGACTACCATCTTAAAACGCTATCGCCCTACAAATCAACTTAAACAATTCCATACGACTAGTTTTAGTACACTGAGTGCTTATAATGCCTCAAAACAATGATTTGGGATGTAAAGGATCAAGGAACAACTTGTATTCACTCACTAAGAATCAAGAAACTTGTTACAGTTACGGAACGAATGTAATTCGACCTTACTACTGAACTCGACGTCTGATAAATGAATTAGAAGTTAAGTCAAACTAAAATGACAAAGAAAGTTATAGTTACTTATATGGCACAAACAATTTAGTAACTACGTATTTATGCATCCAATATTTGCGAATGCTAAACAAAATACATGGAAAATGATCCATGATTACGAAAACGCTAAATATCAATAGTTCTATCATGAATAATTTATGCTCTTGCTAATAACCTCCAATCCTATATGGTTGAGATTCTCATGGTTTCTAAATACCTAATAAAATTATTTAGTTAGATTCGAGCAAAATGATGATGAAATTACACAAAACAAAGACAAATGTACCATTTGTATGTACTTCTTAAACCAAAACCACAATCAAACAAGAGACAACATAATAAAACCTTGAAATCGATCATCTCCTCCTCAAACTCTTCTATCACACTCGGCTACCTTCTTCAAACACAATTGCTCTTCAACTCAACTTAAACCATATAAAATGACAAGTTTCAGTACCTAGAGTCCTTTATTACACCCCAAAACAATGATTCCGGATGTAAAGGTTTAAGGAACAACTTGTATTCACTCACTACGAATCAAGAAACTGCTTACAGTTACAGTGCGAATGTAATTCGACCTTACCACTAAAACTCAATGCGTGATTAATGAATTAGAAGTTAAGTCAAACTAAAACGACAAAGAAAGTTATCTTTCCTTATATTTCACAAACAATTTATTAACTACGTATATATGCATCTAATTATTCGCGAATGCTTAACAAAATACATGGGAAATGAACCACGAATACGAAAATGATAAATATCAATTATTCTAGCATGAATATTTTATGTTCTTGCTAACAACCTCCATTCCTATATGGTTGACATTCTCAAGGCTTCTAAATACACTCAGAATTATTTAGTTAGATTCGAGTTAAATAATTAATGAAATCACACTAAACAAAGATAAATGTACCATTTGTATGTACTTCTTAAACCAAAACCAAAATCAAACAGACAACACAAATAAACCTTTAAATCGATCATCTTGTGCTGAACCTCTTCTATCACACTCGACTACTGTCTTAAAACGCTATCGCCCTACAAATCAACTTAAACAATTCCATATGACTAGTGTCAGTACCTTGAGTCCTTTATAATGCCCCAAAACAATGATTTAAGATGTAAAGGATCAAGGAACAACTTGTATTCACTCACTAAGAATCAAGAAACTTGTTACAGTTACAGAACAAATGTAATTCGACCTTACTATTGAACTCAACGTCTGATAAATGATATAAAAGTTAAGTCAAACTAAAACGACAAAGAAAGTTATAGTTACTTATATGTCACAAACAATTCAGTAACTACGTATTTATGCATGGAATTATTCGCGAATGCTTAACAAAATACATGGTAAATGATCCACGAATACGAAAATGCTAAATATCAATAGTTCTAGCATGAATCATTTATGCTCTTGCTAATAACCTCCAATCCTATATGGTTGAGATTCTCATGGCTTCGAAATACACTCATAAAATATTTAGTTAGATTCGAGCAAAATGATGAACAAAATTACACTAAACAAAGACAAATGCACCATTTGTTTGTACTTCTTAAACAAATACCACAATCAAACAAGAGACAACACAAATAAGCCTTGAAATCGATAGTCTCATCCTGAAGCTCCTCTATCACACTTGGCTACCTTGTATAAACGCAATTGCCCTTCAACTCAACTTAAACCATTCAAAATGACAAGCTTCGGTACCTAGAGTCCTTTATTACGCCCCAAAACAATGATTCCGGATGTAAAGGTTCAAGGAACAACTTGTATTCACTCACTAAGAATCGAGAAACTGCTTACAGTTATGGTGCGATTGTAATTCGAACTTCCCACTAAAACTCAATGCGTGATTAATGAATTAGAAGTTAAGTCAAACTAAAACAACAAAGGAAGTTATATTTCCTTATATTTCACAAACCATTTATTAACTACGTACGTATGCATCCATTTATTCGCGAATGCTTAACAAAATACATGGGAAATGAACCATGAATACGAAAACGATAAATATCAATTGTTCTAGCATGAATAGTTATGCTCTTACTAACAACCTCCATTCCTATATGGTTGACATTCTCAAGGCTTCTAAATGCACTCATAGAATTATTTAGTTAGATTCGAGCTAAATGATTAATGACATCACACTAAACAAAGATAAATGTACCATTTGTATGTACTTCTTAAACCAAAACAAAAATCAAACAAGAGACAACACAAATAAACCTTGAAATCGATCATCTCGTCCTGGAAGTCTTCTATCACACTCGACTACCGTCTTAAAACGCTATCGCCTTACAAATCAACTTAAACAATTCTATATGACTAGTTTGAGTACATTGAGTCCTTATAATGCCTCAAAACAATGATTTGGGATGTAAAGGATCAAGGAACAACTTGTATTCACTCACTAAGAATCAAGAAACTTGTTACAGTTACGGAACAAATGTAATTCGACCTTACTACTGAACTCAACGTTTGATAAATGAATTAGAAGTTAAGTCAAACTAAAACGACAAAGAAAGTTATAGTTACTTATATGTCACAAAAATTTTAGTAACTACGTGTTTATGCATCCAATTATTTGCGAATGCTAAACAAAATAAATAGAAAGTGTTCTAAAAGATTAACATGTTGTCTTTATTTGTCTTATGATATGTTGTAATAGTATAGGGACTATTTCTGTAATTTGTTAGTTCCTTTACTTTTGTTTTCAGTATATATAGCTTAGTTTTGCAGGTTTAGAACGAATACACAAGTTATTCGAATCTGCTTTTCATACCTGTAATTGTCTTAGCTTGATATGAATGAAAACTGAATTTTATTGATATCTTGTTTTAATTTGATTACTTTGTGTGAATTCATTGAATTGTGTTACAAATCATCACAGATTTATTCATTTGATCCTATCAAATGGTATCAGAGCTGTTGGTAAGCTGTTAGTGATTGATTTTCGTTTTAAGTTCATCGAACTTGAAAACCTAAAAATCTCACTAAATCTGTGATTGAGATACAATTCAATTGAAAATTTATGAATTTTAGTTGTGTTTCATCATCAGAAACATGATTTGAATCACAATTACCATCAATTCATCAAATTCAAGTAAACTGTTAATTTGTTGTTCGAAAATAGCTTGAAGTTTTCAACTAAAATTTCAAAATTGATTGATTTGTTGTTGAAATTGAAGAAATTGACATTAAGAAGATGTTTATCGGCATAAAACTCATCTAATTGAAAAGTTTCAATCGAATTCATCAACATTTGAAGAATTCAGAAGATTTGAGTTTGTTACATTCATTTGAAGATGATGAATGTGTCGCATGAGCTGAGATTGACTGAATTTGTCTAAGTGTTAGACGCATTAACACTGTGTAGACGTTTTTAGTCAGTCGTTTGAGTACTGTTGAAGAGAATCCCAGACGTATCACCTGTGTTAAGTTGATAACTATTCGGACGCTTGACAACTGTTTAGGCGTTTGACAACTATTGAGGTGTTTGACAACTGTTTAGGCGTTTGACAATTATTCAGGCATTTGACAACTGTTTAGGCGCTTGAAACCTTCCAGACGCATTAATACTTAGACATTTTGAAAATTTTCTAAGGCATTCCCTTAGACGTTTCTCAACTTAGACGCATCAACTGTTGAGACGTTTGAATACTATTCACACGTTTTAACCTTGATACTTAGACCTTTTTAAAAAAATATAAGAATGGTAAAACCAGAAGATTCTGAAAAGAGAGTTCCAAAGCTTAAAAATAGAGCTGATTTCAAAAATTGGTCTCTTAGACTAAAACAACAATTTAATTCTATTGACACTGATCTCTGGAAATCTATAGAAAAAGGACCATACAGTCCTATAATAACTGATGGACCAGACAGAGGATTTGTGTATACTAAAGATTCTCCAGAACCTTATCCAGAAGATGATCTTCATGGAGATGATCTGAAAAGAGTTAAGAATGATATTAAAGCCTATTCATTAATGTGTAAAGGAATACCTTTGGAAGTTCTTACCAGGCTAGATGCATATCAAACTGGATATACACTATATAAAGCATTGAAGATCATTTGTGAAGGAGGTAAGAGATTCAAAATTTAAAGAAACAAAAGCTCAAAAGACAATTAGAATTGTTTCAACATTTGTCTGGAGAGACAATAAATCAAATGATGAACAGATTTGTTCAACTCATAACTGAGATGTCAACAGCTGGTATCAAACCTGATCTTGAAGATTTAAATCTCAGACTACTCAATGCTTTACCATCATCATGGAAACAAACTGTAACTTTACTAAAGCATACTGAGAAGTTTCCAATGGATCTAGATCTTCTTATTGCAAAAATAGAATCAGTGGAGATTGATAAAAGCTCAAGGAACAATGATAGAGCAGTATCAATGGCTCAATATCAGTTTGTTGCTTCTCCTGCAACCACCATAGAAAATGCATTCATGGCAAAGAGTGAGAAAAGTCCTCAAGAAGAAGGAGATCTGTTTGTAGGAGCAGGATTTTTCACTGACTCATCATTTACCAGTGCACCTGCATATACAACTCAATCTCATTCTCAATCTCCTCCTAAAACACAGTCACAATCATCAAATATTCAGACAGAGACTTCTTCATCATCTAACTCTGCTAAATCTAGCAAAGTTAAAGATGTGATTAACATCCTATTAGAGGTTGAAGAGTCCAAAACTGCATTTACTGCTTTTATGGCCAGCTTTCAAGCATATCAAGGTAGCCATTTAACTCAACTAGATTTTGTTTTATAGGATTTATTTGAGATGGATCCTGAAGATGTTAAAGAGATGGACCTGAACTGGCAGATGGTGATGATTGCCTACAGGACTCAAAAACATTCTTATGTCAACAAGAAATACAAGCCTAGTGCAAACAAGACTGTTGGATTTGACATGTCAAAATCCAGATGTTTCAACTGCAATAGTTATGGACACTTCTCAAGAGAATGTAAAGCTCCAAGGAATAATGGAGGAAGTGCTCATTCAAGCTCAAATAATCAAAGGTTTCAACAAGCTCAGAATACTTTTCAAAAGCCATATCAAAGTCTTCCCATGCCAGAGCTTAAAGATGAAACCAAACCATCTCATGAAACAAAGAAAGCACTAGTAGTCAACATAAAATATGGATATGATTGGAGTGCATATGCACATCAATTTACAAATGAATTAACATCAAGTTTATCTCTTATTGTAGAAAATCAAGAGGAAGATTGGTCAGAAAACAATGACCCAAAAGGGAAAAGTGATGAAGAGGAAGATAACTATGATTGGAGTGACAAGTCTGATCCTAAAGAGGATACAGAGGAAGTAGCTCTAATGGTTCAGATCAACCAAAGGTTAAATCTTCTACTTCATCATCTGAAACCACAGTTCCAAAATTTCCTAAAATACCATCAGAAGTAAGAGAAAAGCTTTGCACCAAATCATGTTTTGAACATGTTGAACACTACACAAACTATTCATTCAAAATCTGTGAAAAGCTAAAACAAGAGGAATCTATGCATAACCAACTTAAATCTGATCATAAAACTGCAGATCACAAGATTATCTCTCTTCAAAATTCATGGAACAAAACAATCAAAGATTTAGAAATTGTTACAAAACAACTAGAAGAGATGACCAAGAATCTTGAACAAGAGAAATAACACATGCTGCTACTCAAGTTGATCTAGCAAAGTTAAGAGTTCAAAAATGATAGTAGAAAGACTAATCACTGAAAGGAAAGATAACAAAAAGCAGGATTAGGTTTCACTCATAAACCTATGCCTGAATCTATCACAAACACACTACCAGAGAATTTCAATACTCATGATTATTCACCAGAAAACAAAGCAAAGCTTAAAGCCTTTGAGATCAAAACCAAGAATGCACAAGAGGAAAAGAAAATGTTCAAGTGTTTGTTGAAAAAGATCAAGAAAAAATCAAAAATGGACATCCAATCAAGATAAAATCATATGAACCAAAACAGCCAAAACAAAATATCTCTTCTGATCAAATTCACAATGTAATAGAAGAAGTCAGAGTTCAAAACAAGGATAAACAACAGATACGAACATCAGAAGATTCAAACACCATCAATATGAAACAATTTCAATGAGAAAAGAAATCTTCTTCTCATGATGTTCAATCTCAAAATAAACCAAGCTCTTCTAAATCAAAGAATCAAAGAAGAAGAAAGAAATCTGTAAAAGTAACATCTGAACAAAACAAAAGTTCAAAAAAATTGATTAAAGCAACTAATCAAACATCAAAACTAAAATCAATTAAATTTGTGTCAGCAGGTATGTTAAATATGAATTATCTTTCAAATAATAAATCAAATGTTATGAACAAATCAAACTCAGATCTGAAATCTAGTTCAGATTCAAAGACTTCCGCTGTAGCAAAAAGATTTGTTTCTAATACATTCAAGAAGGAAATTCATGTTAAACAAATGAACAATAATCTGACACAAAATCAAACTGTGAATAATGAAAGACAATAGTTTAACTATATGAAACCAAAATCAAACATTATGTCATTGTCAAAAGTTAACAAAAAGTTGTTTTTAACACCACAAAAGTACTGTGAAATTTGTGATATGAAAAATCACAATACTGCTGAGTGCTACTTTAACAAGTACTGTCACATATGTGACATGAGAAATCACTCGACAGCAGGTTGTTATTATAACAAATATTGTACTTATTGTGATAAAAAGACTCACAACACTGCAGATTGTTACTTTAGAAATAGATCTCTCAAAAGAAACTTTGCAAAATCAAACATGAGCAAAGGATTTGCTAATCCATAGTATTTGAGAGATCAAACTAATGGATTTCAAAGAGACATTAATCAACCTAATGTAGGTTTGAGATTTTTTCCTAAGAACAATTACATGAGCTCAAAACACAACATGCAAGAACACTTTATACCAAGATCTGTAAGGATGACTAATAAAAATGTTAGACATCAATACATTTCAAAAGATGATAAATCAAATGGTATAAATGTTCACAAAAATAAATCAAACAATTTTCAGAATAAAATTGAAAATTCATCAAAAATAAACCTGATTTGAATAATCTCTATTATAAACAATTTACAATTGTTGACAAATTTGGAAAGCCCAAGACCATTTCGGCTTGGGTAGATATTTCAACTTAACTTTCTTGTAGTGCAGGTACGCCCAAAAAGACCAATCAATACATGGTATGTGGATAGTGGGTGTAGTCGGCACATGACAGGCAATACTGCCTTGTTACAAGATTTTAAGTCAAAAGATGAAACTCACGTCGCCTTTGGTGGTGATGCTCGAGGAAAAATAACTGGAGAAGGAAGAGTATCCAATGGGATAATAAGCTTTGATAAAGTCAACTTTTGTTCACAGTTGAACTTTAATCTTTTAAGCGTATCTAAAATTTGTGACAAATCTTATTCTGTTCTGTTTGATAATTCATTCTGTTATGTTTTGAAGCCAGGTTTCAAGATAAGTAAAGATTGGGTTATTGTTATAGCTGAGAAAGACAGAGATGTATACAAATTGGATATGTCTCAAGTTGATCCTTCAACTGAAACAACATGCCTAATTGCAAAGGCATCAAATGATGAAAGCCAACTTTGGCATAGACGTCTCAGTCATTCAAATTTCAAGAATATGAACAAGCTTGTAGTAGGAAATCATGTCATTGGACTTCCATCCAAGAAGTTTGCAACTAATGATCACTGCTCAGCATGTTTGAAGGGAAAGCAACACAGAGCGTCTTATAAGTCCAAGCCTATAAACTCAACATCCAAACCTCTTCAGATGTTACATATGGACCTTTTTGGACCAACAAACGTCAAGAGTATTGGACGAAAATCATATTGTTTCGTTATCATTGATGACTTTACAAGATTTTCATGGGTTTTCTTTCTATATGCCAAATCTGAAACAACTGAATTATTAAAAGAATTTATCATTAAAGTCGAAAATCAATTAGACAACAAAGTGAAAATAATAAGAAGTGATAATGGAACAGAATTCAAAAATGCTAACATTGAAATGTTTTGTGCACAGAAAGGGATAGCTCATCATTTAGTGCTCCCAGAACTCCTCAACAAAATGGAGTTGCTGAAAGGAAGAATAGAACACTGATTGAAGCTTCTCGTTCTATGTTAGCTGAAGCAAAAGTTCCTATCACTTTTTGGGATGAAGCAATATCAACTGCGTGCTTTGTTCAGAATCGAATCTTAATTGTAAAAGATAAACTGAAGACTCCATATGAGTTAATGTTTGGCAGAAAACCGAACATAAACTTTTTAAAATCATTTGGTTGTCCTGTTATGATTCTTAATTCAAGTGATCAATTAGGAAAATTTGATGCAAAATCTGATAATGGATTTTTCGTTGGATATTCATCAGTTTCAAAAGCCTATGGAGTCTACAACTCTTGGACAAATGTAATCATTGAAACATTCAATGTTAAGTTTATGGAAAATTCTTTTCCATCAGTTTCAAATGGTCCTGCATGGTTATTTAATCTAGATTCATTATCAAACTCTTTTCAATCTAATTTGTTTGATCAATCAAATTGTTTTAATTCTACAGATAAGAAGAACTCAAGAGGAGATCTTGGATCTTTCAGTGAAGATTAAGATTCTGATGACCCAGATGATTCAAGCTCAGACTACCCATTTTTATCATTTGTTAAGGATTTAACAATACAAAATCATGATAATACAATTTTAGATCATTCCGAGTCAATTAATCACGAAGAATCAAAAAATATTCCTAATGATGGTAATGAGTTTGTGATAACTGAGTCTGGAACATCATCCATTTCAGGTTATGTAGTTGATACAGGTAACTTTGATTATTTTGTCAACTCACCTACTCAAGTTCCAAACTTCAATCAACATTCTTCTAAGTTAATACATGAGTTGTCCAACTTGAATCAAACAAATTTGGATGTTAATGTTCAATGTGATCAGATCACTACATCTCGTATTCACAAGAATCATCCAATTTCTCAGATTATCGGTTCATTGAATGAGAGAACAACAAGGAGGAAAGTAGAACAAGCAAACGTATGCTTATACTCTTGTTTCCTTTCTCAAATTGTTCCTAAAAATGTTACTGAAGCATTAAAGGACAATGGTTGGATAGAAGCCATGCAATAAGAATTACTTCATTCCGCAAACAAGAAGTGTGGAATTTGGTTGATCTACCTGAAGGAGAAAATGTAATTGGCACGAAATGGTTATTTAGAAATAAGACTGATGATCGTGGTGTTGTAATAAGGAACAAAGCAAGACTTGTTGCACAAGGATACACACAAGAAGAAGGTATAGATTATGATGAAGTGTTTGCACCAGTTGCAAGACTTGAATCTATTCGAGTTTTTCTGGCTTATGCTTCATTCATGAAATTTAAGGTGTATCAAATGGATGTAAAGGGTGCATTTTTATATGGTCCAATTACTGATGATGTATTTGTGAAGCAACCTCCAGGCTTTGAGGATGCACAATTTCCACATCGAGTATTTAAACTGAGTAAAGCTTTATATGGACTTCATCAAGCCCCTAGAATTTGGTATGAGACGTTATCACAACACTTAACCCAACGTGGATACACACGAGGGAAAATTGATCCTACTTTATTCATAAAGAAGGACAATAATGATCTTTTATGTGTACAAGTGTATGTGCATCATATCATATTTGGTTCTACATGTCCAAAATTGTGCAATGAATTTGAAGAAATAATGAAATCTCGATTTCAAATGAGTTCTATGGGAGAGATTAACTTCTTTCTTGGACTTCAAGTCCAGCAAACTGTAGATGGAATTTTCATCAATGAAGAAAAGTTTGTCGACAAGCTCTTAAAGAAATTTAAGTTGCAAGACTGACATTCCATACGAACTCCAGCAGATGTTAACACCAAGATTGAATCTGATCCAAAAGGAAAATCTATTGACCAAACGTTATACTAATCAATGATTGGTACTTTGATGTATCTTACTGCATCTAGACCAGACATTATGTATGTTGTTTGTGTATGTGCCAGGTATCAATCAGACCCGAAAGAATCTCACTTAATTACTGTCAAAAGAATATTCAGGTATCTCAAAGGTAAACCAGCCTTAGGGCTTTGATATCCTTACGAGGGTAACTTTGAACTATATGGATATACTGATAGTGATTATGGTAGATGTTGTCAAGATAGAAAATATTTTTTGGGATTGAAGGATAATTACAAGCAAGTCGTGTTTGGAGCGAACGAATTACCTCCTTTGAAAAAGAATTTATTTAGTTATGGCCAATACCCATTGTTGTCAATGAGAAGATCTACCCGGAAAGGGAAAAAAGATCGGATAGTTGGGCAGGCGCTCCCCTTTGGGTGTGGCTGTGTATGGATAGGCTAAGGCACCTTAGTGTGCAAGGGGCTAAGTCGTTCATTCAAGTACCGGAGCAAACTCTCCCTATTGGACCGGGTTTTGAGGTTGTCATACCACTTTCATCTGATATCTAGTTTTAATTATAAGACCCTCTTTATGGTGGGTGTCAATTTCTTGGTCCCAGATTAGTCTGATGGCAATGTAAGAAACAAACAAATGTCTCTGTTTCAACTGCAGAAGCTGAGTACATTGCTGCCTCAGCAGGATGTTCTCAAATTCT
Source organism: Flaveria trinervia (assembly GCA_025506515.1). Classification (NCBI taxonomy): domain Eukaryota; kingdom Viridiplantae; phylum Streptophyta; class Magnoliopsida; order Asterales; family Asteraceae; genus Flaveria; species Flaveria trinervia. The sequence continues at coordinate 85,944 of JACCIX010000730.1, read as the reverse complement.
TTGGTTGCAAAATCAATTACTAGATTATGGATTAACTTTCTTAAAACACCAATCTATATTGGTAACACAGCTGCTATGTTCATAACAGCTAATCCTGTTCAACACTCAAAAACAAAACATATCAAAATTCCATGTCATTTTCTTAGAGATAACTCTGAAAAAGGATTAATCATATTGATTCAAATTGCAACAGAAAAACAATTGGCAGATCTATTTACTAAAGCCTTCCTACCAGGACGGTTTGAGTACTTAGTAGAATCAATTGGTCTTATAAATCATATGTGATCTCCCTAAATCAAAAGATCATAATAAGTGATACTCTCATTGTGAATTGCCTGTTTATATTTTTGTGTGTGTGTGATTTTATATTTTTTATAGAAAAATCAGATACAAAAATATTTTTTTTGAAAGGATTATGTTTTGCAATTTGAGAAATGATAGTACATTAGTGAGATCAGTTGCATACTTCACTCATTCATAAAGTCTAGACATGATCAGATATGATGTGTAGCTAATATCTGACTATTATGCTGAAAAGTAATTCTTGTGATCAAACTAAACATACATGCTTGGTGTATCATCTGAGTACTTTTGAGTAGCTTTAGCTTATCAGAATGAATGTTTGTAAGATACATCTCTGACACCTGTTGAAACTATGTGAAATCATGAGATGTGTTACAAAGCATCATTTCACTTCTCTGTTAGAATAGTCAGATCTGATCAATGGTTATCCATGATCATCCTCTATTACCAAGTAACATAAACTCTGGTGATATCTATGTTTGAGGTAATAAGTTGAGCATGTGTTCTTTCTTACATTTCATGATGATAGTTGAGTTCTCTTAGTCTCTGTATACTTTACATCATGTCATATCTAAATCAGCACTAATCAATCCAAGAATTGAAAAGTAAGTGAGTTGATAGTTGTGTCAAAATCACTCATTGTCTGTCCTTAGATCTTGTATCTCCTTTGCTGTGATATCACTGACCTGGAACATACTTGATCAGGATTTATTCATTGTCTATGACTATCCACAATCATTATTTTAATGTGCTGATCTTCAATAATATGATCTCTCTGCAGACATTTATTCTTTGTTTAAATATTAAATTTTAATTCTATTTTCATTTTTTTATGCATGTCTTTGTGTGTGAAGGCAATGTTTCAATGTGATGTGTGATCTTATTCTCTTTCATAAGAAACTTATAAGTTTTTCAAACTTAAAAGTTTAGGGGGAGTAATAAATGAAAGAGTTGTTCTCAGAAAATATTCAATATCATAATCAAAATTGTTGAATTGAAAGGATGATGCTTTGTGTTTAAAGTGTTTGTGTAAACTGAAAATAGAATGTGTTTGACAATTACAATATGAATATACATAATCTTTGCAAATAAATGATTTTTAAGTTGACAATTAGATGATATTTGATGTTATGATGAGACTAAAATGAAGGGACAAAAGAAATTTAAAAATAAATTTAAAAAGAAATTTAAAAAGAAATTAAAAAGAAATACAAAATAAAAATAAAAATAAAAATTTTATAAATTGAAAGTGCAAAATGCAAAAAGTTCAAAATTTGAGGATCTAAATGGTAAAAAAAAGTGAAAGTAAAGAAATTGGAAATCACAAGTGTTTGAAATTCATCTCATGCACCTAAACAGTGCACATGCGTATCAATAGGAGCATAATGAAATTTTCAGGATTATACAAGTGTTGGTCGTTTTCCATGCGTCTAAACAGTTGTAATACATCTATGAAAATTACAAGTTTTGGATGTTTGATTCATTCCCATGCGTCTAAACAGTTGTAATACATCTAAAAATTTTAAGTATTGGCTTTGTGATAATCCCATGCGTCTAAATAGTGTGTTAGACGTATGTGATGTCTGATGCGTCTGCATAGTTAACTTCAATGTTAGACGTTTTACAAAGTCCATGCGACTGAATAGTGCAAAAGTCCCTAAACAGTGCTTATGCGTCTGAACAGTTCTCATGCATCTGACTTAAAATGCACAACAGTGCTCATACGTCTAACAAAATAAGTGAATTCTAGGTTTTCATATGCTCAATCAGGGACCATACGTCCGAACAGGGCTCGTACGCCTAAAATTTCACATATATATTGAACACTTATGCGTATTTTTCATTCACACTTCAAAATTCTCATAACCAAAACCCTTGAACTATGTCTGTCGAGCATAAACACAACCTTAGTTCATGTGAAATCAATCAAATCCTTTGAGTATACATTGCATTTGAATATATAAATGTAAGTTTGTGATTCAAATACATAAATTATGGGTTAAATCAGTGCATTACTATAGACGTTTGAATGCTATTTGGGCGTTCGAACCAATATAATCCAAGTTTAATCTGATCAAATGAGTATCATATCAAAAATTGACACTGGATTATTGATAAGAACTTATTTGCGAGTCTGTTGATGTATTATGTTTAATCCAAAAGTGAAAAAGATCTGTTGATGATGAACTCAGACGATTTTCATAGTCGAAGAAGAAGAAGATGAACAGACGGTCATTCTTTGAACAAAAATAAATAAAAATTAAAATTAAATCATTATAAAATGTTAAATAATAAATTCAAAATGAATAAAAATTAATGTTTTACAATTTGAAATCTTAATTCAAAAGTAAAAATAAAAAGGTCAAATTAAAAAGTCAAAATCAAAAGTCATATGTAGAAATACATTTCATTAATCAATATTCAGTGTTCTGATAATACTTTTGTTGTGTTTTGCAGATGGCAGATTTAAAATTTGAGCCAAAGCATAATGTAGCTGCATTTTTAGATGATGAAAATAGAGAAGCTACTAGATATGAAGATATTATCAGATTTCTACTCAGAACAAAATATGTGTATGCCATGTGTGCAAGGCCCATGATTAATGGATGAATGATTAAAAAATTCTGGAGAACTGCAAAAGTTGAAAGAGATGATCAAGGAAACAAAGTTTTAAGAGCCTTCATTACTTCAGAAAGAATGATTGAAGTTTCTGATGAAGCAATTAGACAAGCTCTAAGACTGGGAGATAATGATCCTGAAGATTTATCTGAATATACATTTAATGAATGTAGATAAGTTTTTCTACGGATGGGTCATCGAGATCATTTCCTGAAGAAACAGTTTTTTAGAGCTCATGTATTTAAACATTGGAAGCTTTTATGCTACATATTTCAACATTCCATGTCAAAAAGAAGTGCGGGTTGGGATTCATTCCCTGTTGACATTGCATCTCCAATTGTAGCCTTATCCACTAACAGAAGATTCAATATGGCTAAGTGGATAATGAATGGATTTATTTTTAATCTGGAAAGAGGAGTAAGGCATAAGTATCTGATGTACCCAAGATTTCTTCAACTTCTCATTAATGATGCAAATCCAGATTTGTATGCTGCTGAAGTTATTGGTGATAGAATTCAGTTAAGCACATGTCAGAGAGTGTGTACAAAAGACTGGCAATGATAACGAGTGCTCAAAACATTCCAGTTTTTGATTATACCAGAAATGTATCTATGGATGAAGTTGATATTATTCAGCCACACTTTCATATAACTGAAGAAGAACCAATAGATCCAAATGATCTGATTGAAGATGTAGAAGTTGATGAAGAAAGTGATGAGGATATGTCTAAAAGTTCATCAAGTGAAGAAAGTGATGATAATGATGATGAAAATGATAATGTCTCTGAAGTAATTCAAGAAGCAAATGAAGAAGGGAATGTTGAAAATACTAACAATGAGACACAGGCTATGATTAAAGAAAATGTTGAGGAAGCTCTAACAGAAAGGAATTCTCAAAATCAAATATTTGATTCTGATTTTATCAATGATATTTCATTCAATCCAGTATTTGAAATTGATGAAAATGAAGGAGCACAAGAAATTCATGTTAGTATGTCACACAATGTGTCTATACAAACAGAGGAAATAGTTGAAGTTGATGTGACTAAAAAATTGAAAGAAGAAAATGTAAACAAAGAAAAGGAGATTGAAAAGTTGAAAGTTGAAAATGAAAGAATGAAAGAGATAATCAATGCTTGTGAAAAAGAAATTCAAAAGCTCAAAAATGAAAATTTGAAGTTGTCTGAAGAAATTGTGTTCAAAGATGAAAAGATTGTTAGTTTTGCTCAAGATAAAGAAGATGTGATAAAGAACTTTGAAGTCATGATTAAAGATTATGATAGTCTTGAGGGGAAATTCAAGAAGCTATCTGAAGAAAATGAAAATCTTAAAGATGAATTGATAAAGGAAAGAGAATCTCAGAAAGCTATATCTCCAGTACATGTAATTAGTACTAAGGTGCAAATTGAAGAAAATCTTGAACAAAGAAAAGACAAAAGAAAAGTAAATAAATTAGAAGAAGTTGATCGGATTGAATCTTGTGCTAAAATTCAAAGAACTGAAGAATTGGTTGAAGAGTAAAATGTTCAAGAACATATTGATGCTCTAGATGATATTGAAGAAGTATATAATGATGATTGGTATGATGAAGTTCTTGAGAATGAAGACATTGATGAAGCTGAATTTGTGTCACATTTGTCTTCACAAGAACATATACAAGAACAAGATGAAGTACCACAGGATTTTGAAGAAAAATATAACTACCTTGTGAACATGAAATACAATAGAGTGTATTTGGATGGACTGACTGTTTCTCAAATTAATGATGAATACGAGAAATGCATCTATGCATAGTCAGTTTCTTCAATAGATCCAAATGAGATAGTGGTTGAACATGGTGAATGGATAAGAACAAAGGAGGTTATAAATGTAGAAGAACTGTATAGTTCTGAGCTGCACCATCCTGATCCTGATGATATGAGTATTCCTGCTCTTAGATCATGGTTGCAAGCTAGAAATTACCCGTGAGGAAGCTGAAGAGATTACAATCTGTATCTCTGAGAAATCTTGTGAGAAGCTTTCAAGAAACTGAGAAACAAATGAAGAAGATGATAGTGCGGATACAAATAACCCTCAGTATCTTAAGATAACAAAAAGAACAAGAATGTTGAAGCCTCAGGAAATAAAACAAATGTCAAGACTTGATGATGCTCACACTCATAGAAAAGAATTGATGGAAATGTTTGCTCATCCTGAAAGACAAACCTATAAGCATCAACTGATCAAAGGAATATTCTCGATAGTTCAAGAACAACAGGAGATTTAGTAAGAAATATATTGCACAAAGGACAATCAGTTGCGGAATTGTTGAATGCAATGATTGCTCCAGATTTTACAAACCAAGTAAAGATAATTGCATGGAAGTATGACGAAGTGTTTGATGCCTTCTTGATAAAGAGAGTAAATGCTGTATGTGACGTTTATCATTTTTACTCTAGTATCATAAAACTTCCGATGCAAGACTTAAAAGAGCTAAATAGACTACCTCTGATCAATCCTACTGATGCAAAACATGGGAAGATGTTTGTAGAATTATTAAGACGTGGATTGGATAGATCAAGTAATTTCCTTAACGCAAGATGCGATCAAGAAGACACGGAGTATTTTGTTACTTTGAAGAAAAACAAGAAACTTAAGGGATTTCAATAAGAAGAAGAACATTCGTTGATAGAATTTTGTGATAAATACTTTGAAAAAGTTACTACTCCAGGACTGAAAGTGATTGACGGTAATCAAAACTCAAAGCCAATTCTCAGATGGTTTTACAACACTGAGACATGATTACTTTATTTGGAGTTTTTGAGCTAAAATTGTTACATCCAAGTTATATCTCATTTTTGTCAGTACAAAAATTTGAGAAGGTTTCTCCTGAAGTGGCTGAGCAAGACAAGAAATATTTTATTTCTATTATCAATGTGATGAACGCTGCCATGGAAAGGATTTCTTTGAGAAAAGCACTTGCGTATGCAAACATTGTTAAGAAAGATATTAAAGATATTGTGTTAGGATCAGTGATGTACGTTTGATTGATTAGAGAGTATTGCAGCGGAAATCGAACAATGAATTTAGACAATTCACAAGAATACAACTGATATTCAAAGTAAGAACAAACGATTATAGAAGAATTCTGCAAATCAAAGATTTCATTCAATACGCGCTTGCGTGGTGGCAAAATGTCACACTTACAATCAGGTCAATTATCCCTTATACAGGAATGTCGTGGTGGAGCATTCCTTATATAGGAGATGTGACGTCTGCTCATGTCACTTGATAGTGACATCTAAAAGAATTATTCAAACTACTGAAAGTTAACACAACTACTGAAGATGTTAAAACACCTGACATCTTCTTACAAAACTACTAAGTGTTAACTGTCACTACAACTACTGAAAAGAAACTACTGAAACTACAACGACTAAAGAACATGCTCTTCAGTCGTTTTACAAATACTGAAACAAAAAGAAAACTACTGAAGGGAAACCATCACAACAACTGAAGAATGCTCCTTCAGCTGTTGTAACAAGCTCTGAAGGCTTTAGTACTTGTACTTGAACTTCACGTGTTGTCATGAGCTCATGTTTTTAGTCTTTGTACTTCAGCTGTTGATCTTCAGTACTTTGTTCTTCAGCTGTTGATCTTCAGACTTTGGTCTTCAGCTGTTGAAGTCTTCAGTACTTTAGTCTTCAGCTGTTGAAGTCTTCAGTACTTTAGTCTTCAGCTGTTGATCTTTAGACTTTGGTCTTCAGCTGTTGAAGTCTTCAGTTCTTCAGTCTTCAGCTGTTGAAGTTTTCAGACTTTGTCAAAACAGCTGATCAAGTCTTCAGCAGTTGTTGTGATGTCTGTAGGACTTAGAGGTTTTTCTGATTAGGCTCATGGGTTCTTTTGGTCCAACATATTGAATTCATGAGAATATCAAGAAAAGGGGTCTTAGAAGTGTACTCAAAGGACAGTAATAAACCTATTGAGTTATATGCAAACATTGATATTTCATGTCTTTCAAAAGATACATTAGAAAGAATGGACAAGATGGAGATTAAAACAAATGAAGCTAAACCAGAACAAGGCATTCTTGCAAGTAAATTCAAGTCTGCTATATCAAAAGCTTTGAAAGAGTTAGAAACGTTCAAACAGAAGCCTATGTTCAAAGTCAAAGAAGAATCAACAGATTTCTATGAATGATGAAGTCAAGGCCGAAGATAGAATTGAAGATAGAGTCAGCAGTCAAGCTTGAAGATTTTGAAGACTAAATCTTAGGGGGAGTATTGTTAAGTGCTCTAAAAGATTAACATGTGTCTTTATTTGTCTTTTGATATGTTGTAATAGTATAGGGACTATTTCTGTAATTTGTTAGTTCATTTACTTTTGTTTTCAATATATATAGCTTAGTTTTGCATGTTTGTAGAACGAATACACAAGTTATTCGAATCTGTTTTTCATACCTGTAATTGTCTTAGCTTGATATGAATGAAAACTGAACTTTATTGATATCTTGTTTTGATTTGATTACTTTGTGTGAAATTCATTGAATTGTGTTACAAATCATCACAGATTTATTCATTTGATCCTATCAAATACGAAAACGCTAAATATCAATAGTTCTAGCATGAATAATTTATGCTTTTGCTAATAACCTCCAATCCTATATGGTTGAGATTCTCATGGCTTCAAAATACACTCATAAAATATTTAGTTAGATTCGAGCAAAATGATGAATGAAATTACACTAAACAAAGACGAATGTACCATTTGTTTGTACTTCTTAAACCAAAACCATAATCAAACAAGAGACAACACAAATAAGCCTTGAAATCGATACTCTCCTCCTCAAGCTCTTCTATCACACTTGGCTACCTTGTACAAACACAATTGCCCTTCATCTCAACTTAAACCATTCAAAATGACAAGTTTCAGTACCTAGAGTCCTTTATTACGCCCCAAAACAATGATTCCGGATGTAAAGGTTCAAGGAACAACTTGTATTCACTCACTAAGAATCGAGAAACTGTTTACAGTTACGGTGCGATTGTAATTCGAACTTCCCATTAGAGCTCAATGCGTGATTAATGAATTAGAAGTTAAGTCAAACTAAAACAACAAAGGAAGTTATATTTCCTTATATTTCCCAAACAATTTATTAACTACGTATATATGCATCCATTTATTCGCGAATGCTTAACAAAATACATGGGAAATGAACCACGAATACGAAAACGATAAATATCAATTGTTCTAGCATGAATAATTTATGCTCTTGCTAACAACCTCCATTCCTATATGGTTGACATTCTCAAGGCTTCTAAATGCACTCATAGAATTATTTAGTTAGATTCGAGCTAAATGATTAATGAAATCACACTAAACAAAGATAAATGTACCATTTGTATGTACTTCTTAAACCAAAACCAAAATCAAACAAGAGACAACACAAATAAACCTTGAAATCGATCATCTCGTCCTGGAAGTCTTCTATCACACTCGACTACCGTCTTAAAATGCTATCGCCCTACAAATCAACTTAAACAATTCCATATGACTAGTTTGAGTACATTGAGTCCTTATAATGCCTCAAACAATGATTTGGGATGTAAAGGATCAAGGAACAACTTGTATTCATTCACTAAGAATCAAGAAACTTGTTACAGTTATGGAACAAATGTAATTCGACCTTACTACTGAACTCAACGTATGATAAATGAATTAGAAGTTAAGTCAAACTAAAATGACAAAGAAAGTTACAGTTACTTATATGTCACTAACAATTTAGTAACTAGGTATTTATGCATCCAATTATTTGCGAATGCTAAACAAAATAATTGGAAAATGATCCATGAATACGAAAACGCTAAATATCAATAGTTCTAGCGTGAATAATTTATGCTCTTGCTAATAACCTCCAATCCTATATGGTTGAGATTCTCATGGCTTCAAAATACGCTAATAAAATTGTTTAGCTAGATTCGAGCAAAATGATGAATGAAATTACACTAAACAAAGACAAATGTACCATTTGTATGTACTTAAACCAAAACCACAATCAAACAAGACACAAAACAAATAAACCTTGAAATCGATGATCTCCTCCTCAAACTCTTCTATCTCACTCGGCTACCTTCTTCAAACGCAATTGCCCTTCAACATAATTAAACCATTCAAAATGACAAGTTTGAGTACCTAGAGTCCTTTACTGCACCCCAAAACAATGATTCCCGATGTAAAGGATCAAGGAACAACTTGTATTCACTCACTAAGATTCAAGAAACTCTTTACATTTACGGTGCGAATGTAATTCGACGTGACGGCTAAAACTTAAGGCGTGATTAATGAATTAGAAGTTAAGTCAAACTAAAATGACAAAGAAATTTATATTTCCTTATATTTCATAAACATTTTATTAACCACGTATATATGCATCCAATTATTTGCGAATGCTTAAGAAAATACATGGGAAATGAACCACGAATACGAAAACGATAAATATCAATTGTTCTAGCATTAATGATTTATGCTCTTGCTAACAACCTCCATTCCTATATTGTTGACATTCTCAAGGCTTCTAAATGCACTTATAGAATTATTTAGTTAGATTTGAGATAAATGATTAATGAAATCACACTAAACAAAGATAAATGTGCCCTTTGTATTTACTTTTTAAACCAAAACCAAAATCAAACAAGAGAAAACACAAATAAACCTTGAAATTGATCATCTCGTCCTCAAACTCTTCTATCACACTCGACTACCGTCTTAAAACGCTATCGCCATACAAATAAACTTAAACCATTCCATATGACTAGTTTCAGTACCTTGAGTCCTTTATAATGCCCTAAAACAATGATTCGGGATGTAAAGGATCAAGGAACAACTTGTATTTACTCACTAAGAATCAAGAAACTTGTTACAGTTACGGAACGAATGTAATTCGACCTTACTACTGAACTCAATGTTTGATAAATGAATTAGAAGTTAAGTGAAACTAAAACGACAAAGAAAGTTATAGTTACTTATATGTCACAAACAATTTAGTAACTACGTATTTATGCATCCAATTATTCACGAATGCTTAACAAAATACATGGGAAATGATCCACGAATAAGAAAATGCTAAATATCAATAGTTCTAGCATGAATAGTTTATGCTCTTGCTAATAACTTCCAATCCTATATGGTTGAGATTCTAATGGCTTCTAAATACACTCATAAAATTATTTAGTTAGATTCGAGCAAAATGATGTGTTGATACATGTGTCCCTAGTTTCTGATCTTAATGTAATATCTTTGTATTGTCTTACATTTATGTAATTGTAATTGTACGGGTACTTAATGAAATACAAATGTTTGGTTGTGTTTATAATGTTTAATATTTCATTAATGAGTTGTTTAACGCATGTTGACTTGATTATTTAGGTTTGTGATTGTTTGAAGTGTTATGCATAATGTTATAATATTGAATACACTCAAACTTGGTGAAGTGAAGTTCTCATGCGTCCGACTGGACCATGCGCCCCAACAGCGGTCATGCGTCCGAATGGCCATGCGACTGAGTGTCCATGTGCCTAAATAGTTCATACGCCTGAACAACTTCATGCGTCTGAATCAGTCGCACCACTGAACACTCAGTTGTATGAATGGATCAACCGCATGGCTCAATCGCACGAATGAACCATGATAATGGTTCAGTCGCCCGAGTGAGCAACCCTAACCTATAAATACCACCTAATTCATTGAAAAACAAAAGTATTGAATCCACTTCGACTCCAGACGTACCCTAGCCGTCCAGAAGCCTCTAAGTTCGTACTCCAAGTTCATAGAACGTTGTAGATCGATTCCTAATCGATTCTTGATGTTAGATACAATACATTATTGTGTCTAAGTGCGTTCTCACTGATTGGATCGCCAATCAAATAGGATTCCGCACTATTTGATTCGGTTTAACACGTTAATTAGTTGGTGTTTGGTTGAATACCAGATCCTAACAAGTGATATCAGAGCTATTGGCTCTTGATTACGTGTTGATTCAATTGTTTTGATACAAAATTGTGTTTTTGCATCAAAAAACACAATCTTTTTGTGTCTAACAGAGTCTTGGATGTTTCCTGATCGAAAAGTGTAGTTTTTCCGGCATACGGCTAATAGGGTTTTGTAAAATTCGAGTTTTTACGGACAAAACAAGTTTAACCAAAGAATGATCAAACTTTAGCAGGTTCAGTCGCACGATTGGCTCAATCGCACGACTGAGTTCATTCGCATCCTTCAACCGCATGATTGAACTCATTCGTACCCTCATTCGTACGACTGAGATCTTCATTTGGACTGCTTAACCGCATTAGTTTATTCGGACGACTGACTCATCCACATTTGTTTAGTCGCATGATTAAAGCATCCGCACTGGTTCAATCGCCTGAATAAGCCCAATCGCATACCTTCATTCATATTCATTAGCAGCTTGTTAAATAGTAAAGTTAAGTGAAATGGAGGATCAGTTTTCAGCATACACAGTAAGTCGAGATACACGTATTCAAAATCTACTGCTGTTGGAGAACGAAGTGGGGATTCACAATAAACCCCCAAAACTTATTACGTTGGACGACTACCTGCAATGGGTACAACATGCCAGTTGGAGCTGACGGAGTAAAACTTACTCTAAGTGGCATGTCGGATGCACAGAAGGTAAAACACAACGCTTAGAAGAAAGTCTACGCCTTGCTTACTCAGTCTATTCCGAAGGATATTTTCCATCGGTATTCGGAGTATACTGAAGCCAAGAAACTTTTGGATGCGTTGGAGAAGACGTATGACAGAAATGCCTCTCTGAAGGCTATCAAGGAAAAAGCCTTGAAAAAGGAGTTTGACAACTTCTCTTCAATAGGAAAAGAAGGCCTTGATGGTGTGATTGATAGATTCTACCACTTGATGAGTGAGATGCACACTCATGGAGTAGTTACTTTAATGGAAGATAAGGTATCCAACTTTGCTCATGGATTACCTGAAAAATGGGGTTCGTTTGTTTCAAACCTCAGACAGAATGGAATGCTCTCGAAGTTAGACATAAATGACTTCATTCTCAAACTGAGAGAAGACGAGCTTAGGATGAAGTATAGAGCCCAAAAGGCAAACTACGATCAGAATCCTCCACTCTACAATGCTACTCCTTCAGTCAAGACATCTGGAGTACCACTGCAAACCGCCTTCATCTCAACTGTAGGAGTTCCAACACAACCCTCAACTTCAGGATCTGAAATGTCAGGGTCTTCTAGCACCTAATATATGATACCTGAAGCTAATGCAGCAAAGCTTAAAATCGACAACCTCGGGAATGTAACTGTGGATGTGGCCAGAGAACATATGGACCTTTTAGTTGTGGTGGTTCAATCATACGATGGATTAATTGTTGGAAAGATAGGAAACTGCCACCTGGCAGATGAAGATTATTAGCAGGTGGATGAAATGGAGTTGGAACGCATGGACATAATGTGGGCTCTGGCAAGAGCTGTCCGACGAGCTAAAAAGTTTGTAAAAAAGACCGGACAGAACCTCGTTGCAACAAAAGACACAACCTTTGGGTTTGATAAGTCAAAGGTTACATGTTTCAACTGCGGTGAGAAGGGACACTTCAAGAGGGAGTGTATAAAACCAAAGAAGACAGGTAATGGAAATCCCTTCTCGTCATTTAACCATCAAGACAAGACCACAGCTAGTAATGCTAACTCATGAAGTAAGGATCCAAAAGCCTTAACTGCTAATGAAGATGAAGGATAGTGTTAGGATCAATGATCTACGTTTGATTGATTAGAGAGTATAGCAGCGAAAATCAAATAATGAATTAGCCAATTCACAAGAACACAAAAGATTCAAGGTAAGAAAAAACGGTTATAGACAGAGAGAATTCTGCAAAAGATATTTCATTCAATATTCGCTTTCGTGGTAACAGAATGTCACTTATACAATTAGGTCAACACCTCTTATATAAGAGATGTGACGTGTGCTGATGTCACTTGATAGTGACATCTAACAGAATTTATTCAAACTACTGATAGTTAACACAACTACTGAAAATGTCAAACAGCTGACATCTTACAAAAATGCTAAGTGTTAACTATCACTACAACTACTAAAAAGAAACTACTGAAACTACAACGACTGAAGAACATGCTCTTCAGTCGTTTTACAAATACTGAAACAAAAAGAAAACTACTGAAATGAAACCATCATAACAACTGAAGAATGCTTCTTCAGCTGTTTTAACAAACTCTGAAGACTTCAGTACTTGTACTTAAACTTCAGCTGTTGTCATCAGCTGATGTCTTCAGTCTTTGTACTTCAGCTGTTGATCTTCAGTACTTTGTTCTTCAGCTGTTGATCTTCAGACTTTGGTCTTCACCTGTTGAAGTCTTCAGTACTTTAGTCTTCAGCTGTTAAAGTCTTCAGTACTTTAGTCTTCAGCTGTTGATCTTCAGACTTTGGTCTTCAGCTGTTGAAGTCTTCAGTACTTTACTCTTTAGCTGTTGATCTTCTGACTTTGTTACAACACCTGATCAAGTCTTCAGCAGTTGTTGTGATGTCTATAGGACTTAGAGGTTTTTCTGATCAGGCTCATTGGTTCTTTTGGTCCAACAAATTCCCCCTGAACCAATGTAGCCAAAACCTCTAAACTTATTGAAGATGTCCCACTTATTATGGCAGAAGGATTGGTCTTTTTGTCTTCTAGATCAGCTCAGAAGTGACCCTTGTAAGCACAGGCCTGGGAAGAAGTCTCAATGATCTGTTTGGCGAAGTATGAATGGGAACTCTGTCTTGGGGAACTAGACACAGAGCTGTTACCCCATCCATGAGATCTACTTCCCCACTATGAGTTTGTATGACTCTCTTGTATAGGCCTCAAGGAAGGTAATTTGTTCCTCCATGGTCAGCTCTTCAGCACCTCCTTCAAATAATGATTCTGGCCCATAGTACTCACATAGGTATTTGACCTGTTTCCCATTCTTTAGCTCCACAGTTGTTATTATTCTATAAGCAAATTCATCAGGGTGATTACCCTCTAGGAACAACTGGAGCTCATTCTTTCTGACTTCCTCAAGCCTCTTATATACTAACCCCTTTTTCACCATTTTATTTTCCAGCATCTTATGTGGGGTTTGGTTAGCTTTATAAGCTTTCTTGAAGTCATCTAGGATTTCCCAGGGTGATACTACAAAGACCAGTGAGATCACTTCATCTACAATCTTCTTCACCTGGCCAATGTATCTCTGTGAAATGTTTTTCTTGTGAATCCTATGAGACACCCTAGGATCAGGCCAAATCCTCACTCTCTCCTTTTGATATTGAAATGTATGCTTAAGAGTGTATAATCTGAGAGCATGCTTCTTCATGTTGATGATAGAAAATGTGGCAGCATAAGCTTTGTCAACTCTCCTCAACAATTCCTCATCATGTTGTTTGTGAACCTCTTCTTCTTCTAGCTTCACTTTCACAAATTGTCTTTGAGTTTCAGGAGTAATTGTTGGAGAGTGACTTGTGGCCTTCGGCAACTGTATAACAACTGAGAGTGGCAGCCTATCTTCATCTTCATCATCATCTTCTTCATCATCTTCTAGCCTCAATACCCTTCTCTTCTTCTTCTCCGGTACATCATCGGCTATTGGTTTTGAGGGTAAGGGAGCTGGTTTGGTGGGTTGTGTTTTTGGTGGTTTTTGGGGTAAAGGGATTAGTTTAGTGGTTGTTGTTTTGGTGGTTTTGGTGTGGGAATGTTGACAGGCTGTTCTAGCATTTTGGAGGTGAGTGTGGCTTTAGATTGCTTGGCTAGTTCAGTCCTGCTCCCAGCACCAGCGTCATTCAAAGCTTCAATAACTAATCCTTTAGTGTATACTTCAGACGAACAGATCTTGGTGGTTATTGCCAAGATGTTGTCCCTGGACAAAGCCTTGATTTCGATCATTGATCTTCCAAGATATTTTGCTATAAACCTGATCATGATCTCCAGCCTTTCTCTTTCTAACACATCATAACTTGCCCATCTAGTTTGGATTTCTTCAATCTCTAATCTTCTGATCTCAGAGTCAAGTTTGTCAGTGTCATGGCCTTGCCTAAACAACTGATCAATGATGTTATCCATTGATCTGTTGTGTTCGGCATTAGCCTCTTTCACCATGAGCTCCAAGGCAGTCTCCTTTTCATTCTTTCTTTTCTTTGATTTCTCCATGTCAGCTTCCTTCTCCTTCTCTTTTTCAGTCTCCACAGCCAACTCCTTCTCCTTTTCCACTTCTGTCACTTCTGTTTCTTTCTCTTTCTCTTTCCTTTCTGCACTCCTCTTTCTTTTTGCTTTCACTGACTGAATCTCTCCCTTTTTGGTTGCATTGGTTGTAAGGATTTGATTGTCAGAAAGCTTTTTGCCCACAACTTCCTCTATCAAGGGTTGTATTACTGAGGAAAGCCTCTCATCAATGGTTTTGATCACTATATCGGTGATTATAGGTGTGATGAGAGGTAGGGAACTTTGAAAGATAGCAGCTATTTGCTCAGGGGGGTTCTGTTCCTGAGAAATAGTGCCAGAAACAGAGGCAGGTGGCTGAGTATTTGGGAGTGGCTCTGTGTTTGGGAGACCTTCAGATGAATGTGCCATCTGTGGGGTTTGAGGGGCAGATGGTCTTTGATCCTCAGAAGTTTTGGCAAGCAACTCTTTGAGTCTGCTCACCTCCTCTTCCAGGATGGTGTTTTGGGCTAACACATCGTAAAAGAAGCCCAGGTCATCATCAGTAGTTACTGAATCACCTGACCTCGTGATATAACCAGGATGAACATGCACTGAGTGTAGATCAGTTGTAGCATGTGCCCCTTTGTCTTGGAACTGGGGACTTCCTGCCTCAGGACTATGTCCTTCATCAGCAGTTGCTGCTGGTAAGGTCTTAGTGATGTTACCAACTACACCCTATCATATGCTGAAGCAGGAGAATGGCAGCCTCACCAGAAGTTCCAATCTCTTTTTCTACACTAGGAGATGGAGGATTGTAACCCCTATGCTGAGGGTTATCAGATGTACTTTGGTCCTCCCCCTCAATGGTAGAGGCATTCCCAGTTGTAGTTGGTATGTGGGGAGGGGGTGAGGAGTGCAACTGAGTGAGCACTTTTGTAACAATTAATGTAGGACTTTGGGGGGCGGTTGCAGTGGGAGATTGGGTAGAAGCAGATAACACTCAGGGTGAATGGTGCTCTTTAATCGTAACCCTCTCAAGTGAGATAGGTTCAAGCAGTGTGGGTTCCCCAATATTGGTTGCAACAGGATCCTGTTGAGAGGATACCTGTGCGGCTTTGGCAGGTTGAGTCTTTAACACAACTGGGGGTTAATACCAGTATGTGCTTCCTGTGTTTGTGGTACAGGGGCATCCTTAGGGGACACATCTCCCTGAGTAGCCTTTTTTGGCTTTTCGGATTTGGGTTTGGTGGGGACTTTGGATCTAGAGGTGGTGGCTGTGGGTTCCAACTGTGTGGGTTTTCGCAGCTTGGCAGCCTGTTTCAGTGTTTGGTCAGAGTTGTGCCTGGAGTATACTTCAGGCAATACAGCCATTGTAGGGACTCCAAGGCCAACAAGTCCCTCAGCTTTCAGCTGATTCCCTATGATGGCCATAATGAACCGAGGATATTGTTAGGACCTGGTATTTGACCGAAATACCTAGATATTAACGTGTAAACCAGATCAATAGTGCGGAATCCTATTTGATTGGCGAACCAATCAGTGAGAACACACGAAGAATCAATCAAGAATTGAAACTAACGTTAGAAATCGATTGGGAATCGATCTAATGTGTTCTATGAACTTGGAGAACGAATTGGGAGGTTTCTCGACGGCTAGGGTATGCTTGGAATCGTAATTGATCGAGAGTCCCTGTTTTTCACGAATTGAGTTGTATTTATAGGTTGGTACTATTCAATCGTGCGACTGAACCATTAGTATGGTTCAGTCGTGTGATCGAACCATGCCGTTGATTCATTTGTACGACTGAGTGTTCAGTCGTGCGACTGAGCCAATCTTATGTTACAATCGTACGACTGATCCAGTCTCCTGGTTCAGTCGTGCGACTGAGTCAATGGTGTGAAGTTATTCATGCGTATAGTTCATTCGCATGAGCCATTCGCATGAGAACTTCATTATGTTAAGTTTGAATGAATTTATTAATAAACATTATGTGTAATCATTCAAGCAATCACTAACCTAATTAACCAATTCCATGTCGACTCATTAATGAAACATTAAACATTATAACTAACAAACAATCAATATCATTTCATTAATCATACCAAACAAGATCTATTACATCACATATCATGATCTAGGGACATACATGTATCAACAAACTCCCCCTTGGACCTAGATCTCTCTAATGTCTTGTTTTCTTCATTACCTCCTCATATTTTTTGTACTTGTCCTCTTTTGTGACTCCCGCGTGAATATCAAACCTCAAGCAAAGTCTTATGACATTTTGGAACTGGAGGGCCTGTACAAGTTGGTAAGCCACATCGGATCGAATACTCTGATTGTATCCATTTGGCCCTCTTTATTTAGGACTATGACCGCTTCTGCTGTTCTCCAATCGTAGTACCACCACTTAAAGTATGGTGTGAAATCCTTTGTCATTTCCCGGAGTGGGATTCTTGACATTGTGCGTGGAGGATTCCACTTCAACACTATCTTTGGTTTTCCAGTAATGGCATCCATCTTAGACCTTCTAATATACCTTGTAGGTTGTTGAGGTCTGAAGTTAATCCACCTGGTGTGGTACTCTTTCTTTAGGGCAGCCTCAAACCAGCCTGACATCTTTTTCGGGTCAGCATACAACAGCTTCAATTTGGCTAGCTGGTTGAGCTCAAAACCTGGTAGAGTCTTTAGATCATGTGGAAATCTAAAGTACTCTATGCCCTTCTCCCTCTTAACGGCATAAACGTTAAGATCATCAAAATATGCCCATGCTATAATCCTGCCTCACACCTTAAGATGTTTCTTGACTCTGTAATCTTGGTGTAGGCATCCTTCTTCGGTGCAGCACGTTAGGCTCTAACTTCTTTAAAACATGCAGCCCATTCAGCCTTACGGATATCAACATCATCCTTTGAGGCTTGGGCCATTCCCTCTCTTCTTCTTTGACTCTTGCTCCATTTTGTCTATCACCTCAAATGTATCACCGACAAGGGATTCACCCAGATTGGGAACCACATTGCCCTCATTGTCAGCATACTGAGGATAGTGCTCTGCAGTGACATCTTCTATCTCTATTTCATTAACGTCATTTAGCTCGTCATCACAGGTAGCATTACATGTCGGAGCATCTTTCACTATTTCATCAGGATTAAGCTTGAAAATTTCTGCCAGTTGCTCGTTTGATAGATCGTGAATTATTTCCCCTTCTTCAGGGGTATAACTCACTGACCTTCTGACAATCCCTTGCAGATCAAGAACCATTGTGAGTTGAGACTTGACCTGCTGAATGGGAGCAATATCAAACTCATCTCTTTTGTAATTTGGATCTGTTTGATTTACACATTTCACACTCAAATCATTAGTAATTTATCAAACGAAATGCATTAACTTAATATAAACATTTAATACATGTTTTTTCAATACAGAATACAAAAGTAAATAAATACATAAACATCTACTATTTACTTTTATCCTGAATACTACTCATCACATGGAGGTGCAGAAGCAGAAGTTGGCAGATCTTGTCTGTTCTTTGATCTTTTCTCTTGCCCTGAGCTGAGACAGATTCAGCTGCTTCTCCTGCGTCAGTGTCATCATCTTCGTGCCATTCTTCAGTTTTCTCTTCGTCAGTTTCACTCTCATCATCATCATCATCATTGTCTTCATCATCATCATCATTTCTGTCCCCATCCTTATCTTTAATGGCTCCTCCTTCGATCCTTTCAGCTTTAGCAAAATGGTCTTTTTATCCTTTTCCAACTCCTCTATTTTCTTCCCTGAGGTGACGCTTTAAGCTTGGAGAAGGGCTATCTCGTTGCTCTGGGCAGTCATCTGTCGGGCCTGCCTTTCTATCACTTGAGCCTACTCTGCAATTTGGTGAGTTTGTGCAGCAGTCAGGTGAGTAAGCTAGCGGATTTGGGAGGCCTTTTCTTCATCGGCAGCCAACAAACGCATTACCATTCTGTTTAGTGTCGACAACTATTCTTCTACCGCAACTGTAGGTAGAGGTGATGTGTAAGTGAATGAGGGATAGGCTGAGGGCTCGGTTTGGTGGCTAGTGGTGGTGGTGGTGGCTGTGGTGAATATCGGGTCAGGTCGGGATGATAGTGGTGGTGAGTGAGGGGTGAATGATGTAGTGGTGGCTGGGATCTGTATTGTGGTGGTCGGTCTAGTGGTGTCTGTGGTTGCTGTGGGGGCTGTGGTGGCTATGGTGGTGGTGGTGGTGTCTGAAGAGGTGGTAGTGCTGGTGGTGGTGGCTGTAGTGGCTGAGGTAGTAGTGATGATGGTCAAACGACGCTTCTTCTTTGGTGTCTGCCCATGGGGTTGAGCCATCCGTTTTTCTCCTCGTTCCCTTCAAGGTGGATGCTCCCCCTCCTACTCTGCCGATTGACCTTGGAGCATAGGTTGGGTCAGTGTCTGTCTCTCCAGAGTCTCTTGGGTGCTCACCAACCACCCGAAGCCCATGTACTGTGGGAACCAATTTTCTTCCCACAGTCCTAGTGAGGGGCTCCTCATCAGACTCTTCTTCTTCTACTTCTGTCTCAAGGACAAAATCATGATGAACCCAGCTGATTCGGTAACTTCTGCAGCCGGGACGGATGCTGGAGGCACGACATCAGACGTAGTGCCTCTCTGTGGAACATGCATATTGTCTCCGGCAACCCCACTATCATCATCATCTGAATCATCAGTGGGTAGGACAATTGGCTCCATGTCGGAGTCACTATCCTCGTGACGCCATTGGCGTCTCCCTGGTGCCACATAACTTTCATCTGCTAAATGGCCAAGCAGCCTCTTTGCCTGGGGCTCACTTGCTTGCCCCGGTACACCACCATCCTACCCAAAGTAGTGTCATCCATAAGTTCTAAAGTCACTGCATCGTGACTTTCCGGGGGAGCAGAGGCAGCTTCTCATTGAATATCATCTGAAGAAACCTTGGATACATACAATAACCTTCTTTCCCTTTTGCTTCAATGTTCTCTACCAAATAAGCAAAGATCATATTCGAGAAGCTGAAAGGGTGGTTCAGCACCAGAGCCACGAAGGCATTTTGTATCTGATCTGATAGGTCATCGAAACCACCCCTTCTCGAAGCAATGCACTTAAGAATCAAATGTGCTAGATATTTGTATTGTGGGCACAGGTTGCTCTTATTTAGCACCCCCGAGTTAATGTCCCCCGCATACTTGATTCGGAGGAAACACCCTCTCACTGTCAAAGGATGTAACTTAGTGGGGTGAGTGGAGTCATCCCCAAACTCAAGGATTCTCTGGATGTCAATAGCGGTAATGTCGATAGCTTGACCCAAAATGGTGCTTCGGATGCTGTATGGCTCACGAGAGCGATCCACTGAGGCATTCTCCCAGAATGCCTGGTGTAGTGATTTGTAAGGCGTGCACGGTGTAGATATAGCCTTATGTATCCGTGAGCGTTTGAGGAAGGCTATAATCTCGGAGAACTTGGCCCCGTTCCGAGTTGTGTGGTCCAAATGGGCACATATGTTGTGCTTTGGATAAGAGACCATCTGTCAGCCATTTTTTTTGCATCGAACATGATTTTCAACTGTACAAACACATTCTAATTAATTCATACATACATAGAATTCAGTTCTAAGTGTAGTGTTTCACTTCGATTCTGATCATGCGAATGAATCATGCGACTGGAGTCATTCGGTTGTTCTTAAGTACAACTGAGTTCATTCGGTTGAATGAGACATGCGATTGAGTTCAATCTACCACTGAGTCTTCGATTGGTTCAGTCGGCCGACTGAACTCATTCGGGTGGTTCATTCGGCCGAATGACCCAATCGCAAGGTTCAATCGTGCGATTGGAGTTCATTCGAACGACCAGTCGCTTGCCCCACTGTTCGATCGCCTGTGGGTCGAATCTTGACCAATTTAAGTCATTTAACAGTGTTTAATGGTCCATTAGACTCGCCTACTTGTCACTAATAACCTATTAACTTAATTTTACATTTGCTTAGTTTACGGAGGTGATTAGGTCATTTCACAGTTGGTTCTTGATTCAATCGAGTGTCTCTTATGTAGGTTCTTTAATCTTCTGATTTTGGTAAGATTCAAAAGTAATGTACCTGTAAAATCGTCACTCGAATGTAAGAAACTCAACAACAATGTAAATCAGGATCTGTAGAAATTTTTGGCAGAGTAACGAGAAGAATGCGATTTGGGTGCGATTTTGGTGTGATGAGGAACATGCGATCGACTGAGGCCCTTAAATACTGAACTTAAGTTCAATCGGCCGACTGGCCTCATTCGCTCAGTTCATTCGGGTGACTGAGTCTCAGTCGTACGATGGCCTAGTCAATCGCATTCAGTCGGCCGACTGAGTCTCAGTCGGTCGACTTCCTCATTCGGTCTCTTTCATTCGCATCTTCATTGACCGACTGAGCCTCAGTCGGTCGACTGCTTCATTCTCCCCCTTCTATTCGGTCGAATGGATCATTCTCATGCCCATTCGGCCGATTGGGAGCCATTCGCATAGTTGGTCCATAACCATGATCCAATCATGCGAATGGGTCACACTTAGTGAGTTTACAGTCATTTTGGACATTTTACTTTTAAGACCCTTTTAACTTTTGACAATAACATTATAAGCTCTTAACCAATTCAGTCACCTCAGACGTGACTCTTTTAAAACACGTTGTCACCTCTGACGTGACTCTTTGAACTTTGAAAAACATGTGGCCATCTCAGACATGACCCTTTTAGGTGAGTTAATTCCATTCTGATTTTCCTGATGGAGTCCGACAGACACACACACTAAAAATTAAACTAGAAACTTAAACTAAATACACAAATAAAATTTGTTTTTGGACTTTTGTGAGGGATAAAACCCTAAGATGGAAATCTACGGGATTTGATTCTGGAATCGAAAGCTTCAACTTAGATTGACCACACCTGGACCAATTCAATTTTGGAATCATACAGGAACATCAATCATTTGGACTTGTTATCAAAATCTTTCGATGCTCAATTCTTGGTGTTCATCCAGAGTCATCAGCAGCTTTAGGGAATCATACTGGAACTCTTAGATTACCACATTGATTTGAACTTTCAGAATTGCAGCCACAATGTTTGTCAATATGTTTGTCCACTTAAATCCATACACAAACTCTTGACTCAAACCGGTGATTGTTTTTGGTTTATTTATTCAACGAACATTTGTGGATCCCACACTTATATGGTAATCAACATCCCTCGGGAGCTTTTGAGCAGTCTACGGGTATCGTTACAAGAAGAGACTATTCTTAGAGCTTTCATAGAGAAACCAGTCCTCAGGTCAGTGCCATCGCACAACAAAGAGGCGACAAACAACAATGAATTCTAGAATATCTTGGTTATGCTTATCCTTAGGTCAGTGCCATCGCACAGCAGAGAGGTACACAACCTATCTCCTTGTTAGAGCAGCTTTTATTTTGCACCAAATGCACCAACAACATAGGTCATTAGCTTGATAGCATTTTTCTTTCATGTTTTTCCATGCTTTGCTCTATTTATGGTCATCCGCACACATTTGTGGCGTTTACATGCTAATTACCCCTTATTGGAATATTTTTGATTGTGTTAACCAGTGAAAAGATGGAAGCCCACAGTCAGTTGAACAACATAGTTTGATCTTGAGATCACCAGTCCGGTCTAATCATCTATTGTGTTGAATCTACCGACATATCAATTGTGGTCTAGCAACCTCTAGGTCTACTCTCATTGTGTTACCTTAGGAGTTACCAGTTTTTCTATCATCTTCCCTTTTATATTGCTTAGGCTACACAGACTTATACTTTGAATTTTTTTTCATCTTTTCTAAATTAGGATTTTAAAGTCCGTCTTGACTTATTCCTGTGTACTATCATATTCCAAAGGGTTTGAATCGGTAACTCAGATACGATCTACCTTGTATCAGCTTTCCACTCCTTCTCCCTCGGTTTCCCTTTTTTTTATATAATGTTGCTTGCTGACTTATTCTCCCCCTAAAATACTAAAATCAAACCTTGTTTAATTATTTTAGGATTTTAATAAACAGCAGAATAACATGAGTTTAATTTAAACAGACTAAAATAAACAAATAAAATAAAATAAATAAGAAAAATTAACTAAACTACATCAGACTACACATGATCATCATGAGGAATAACATCACTTCTCTTTTTAACGCCGTTGACCTGTAGCAGATATTTAAAACATGGGTTATCAAAGGCTTTAGTATAGAGGTCAGCACGTTGAAAATCAGTATTAATTTTTACCACATCAATTAAGTTCTTTTCGAAACAATCTCGTATGAAGTGATATTTAATACCGATATGTTTGGTCTTAGGATGTTGGACGGATTTTTAGTTACTGCAATTGCAGCAGAGTTATCTACAAAAATAGGAGTAGAATGGAACGTTAAACCGTAATCCCGCATTTGCTGTTGAATCCAGATGATTTGTGAACAGCAACTTGCAGCAGCAACATATTCGGCTTCACAGGTTGACAATGCAACCGATGTCTGCTTCTTACACTGCCAGGTAATTAATCTTCTCCCAAAGAATTGACACCCTGCTGATGTAGACTGTAGTTCATCTTGCAGCCTCCGTAGTCCGAGTCACTATACGCCGTGAGCTCAAAATCATCATCATGAGGATACACAACCCCAGTGTGGGTGTACCCTTTAGATAGCAAAAAATCCTTTTGACCCCGATCAGATGATTGACCTTAGGTTTGCCTGATATCTAGAACATAAACATGTCGCATACATGATATCAGGTCTAGAGGCAGTGAGATACATGAGGGATCCAATCATTCCTCGGTACATCATCGCACACAGATCTCCATTTTCATCAGGAGCTATGTCGTGATTCGTAGCCAGTGGAGTGCCTGCAGCAGATGCATTCTCCATGTCAAAGCGATTGAGAATGTCGCTTACGTACTTGGTCTGATGTAGAAAGATCCCATTTGGTGTTTGATCCACCTGTAGCCGAGAAAGAACTTCATCTCCCCCATAGAACTCATCTCAAACTCTTTCTGCATAACTGCTTCAAAGTCTTTGCATAACTCTTCGTTCTTTGAACCAAAAATTATGTCATCAACATAGATTTGTACGAGCAGTAGGTCGCCATTTTTTTCTTTAATGATCAGCGTCCAGTCAATGACTCCCCTGCGAAAGCCGTGTTTCACAAGATGAGTCGAGAGTTTCTCATACCAAGCTCTTGGAGCTTGATGAAGCCCGTATAAAGCCTTGTCGAGCTTGCGACTCTATCCCGATGATAAGGATCTTCAAATCCCTCGGTTGACTAACATAAACTGTTTCTCTAATTTCCCCATGAAGAAATGCACTCTTCACATCTAATTGATAGACTTTAATCTTCATGTACGATGCATAGGCAAGGAAGATACGAATGGCTTCCATCCTTGCCACGGGTGCAAACACCTCATTGTAATCAATTCCTCGACTTGGCGAAATCCCTGAACACCCAGTCGAGCCTTGTTCCTGATAATGACCCCTTGGTCATCTTTCTTGCATTTTAAAACCATTTGGTGCCAATGACCTTAGCACCTTTAGGTCTATCAACCAGAGACCATACACCTAACTTCTTGAACTGAAGAAGTTCTTCTTGCATTGCCTCACCCATGCCTTATCATTTAGTGCTTCACTGACATATTTTTGGCTTAACCTGTGAGACAAAACACCGATAGGCACCATCATGAATATATCCCTTTTCCATAACAGAGGCATAATCAGCTGAGTACAACTGATTTCGGGTTTGTACTCCTGATCGCAAATCCCCAATGACATTGTCTAGGGATGATAAATGTTTAGACGTGATCCTGGAGTAGTAGGAACAGCTACCTCAGAGCCAAGATGATGAACATTTGGTTCTTCATCCGAGGTAGTTGGAGTTTGAGGCTCTGACGTTGAAGGTGCACCACTGGTAGATGCTTGTGGACTTTCAGGAACTGGAACCTGTTCCTCCTGACTGTTCTGGTTAGCTTCTTCAGCTTCATTTTTAGAGGAGGTGTCACTGTCGTCGATTACTCCCCCTGAATGAGTAGATGATTCTCCCTGTGAGCTAGATGTTGGTGGATTCAAGCTATCATACATCATTCGTGTAGCTACTTCGTCATCCGAGGGAGAGAGAGGAATGTTGAAGGACTTGAAGAATCCATCATAGTCAAAGAAGTAGGCGGGTCCTTTGCCAGTAGGTGGTGTGGTGAATCGTTGAACATCAACATTACACCAAACTTCTACTAGACCTGTTGAGTTATTGTAAACTCGCTTGTTAGGTATGTTGTATCCTAGAAAGATGCCTTCATCTGCCTTCTCGCTGAATTTACCTCTTGTGTCTTCTTCAGAAGTGTGCACGGCGCCCCAAATGGTTCGAGATACTCCAAGTTCGGTTTGCGTCTTTGTAGTAGCTCGTAACATGTTTTTCCGTGGCGCTTGACTATCAGGACTCGATTCAGTGTATAACATGCATTTGCCACTGCCTCATTCCAGAATTGGATAGGCAGTTTCGAGTCTGCCAGCATCGTCCGTGCTGTCTCTATCAAGCTCCTGTTCTTTCTCTCAGCAACGCCATTCATCTGAGGTGTGTAAGCAGAAGTGAGTTGATGCACAATCCCCTTTTCCTTGCAGTATTCCTCCATCCAATGGTTGTTGAATTCCGTTCCGTTGTCTGAGCATACTTGTCTAACTTTCAGCTTGTAGAGAGATTCCAGTGTGGTTACTAACTCCTTGAATGATTCAAATGTTTCTGATTTGGATTTCAGAAACATTACCCAAGTGAACCTTGAGTAGTCATCGGTGACCACAAAACAGTACAAGTCGCCTGCAATGCTCTTTGTACTGACTGGACCGAACAGATCCATGTGAAGAAGTTCAAAAGGAAGTTCTATTGAATTAACTTTCTTTTCCTTATGAGACTTCTTTGTCTGTTACCTTTCTTCCAAGCTATACAAAAATCAGGAAGCTGAAAGTTCTTGACATTACACCTCTCACCAGATCCTTCTGAATCAAGTGATTCATCTTCCTTTGACTGATGTGTCCCATTCTCCTATGCCAGGAGATGGAGTCTTTTTCAGTAGCTTTGGATAGAAAACACTAAACCTCATGATCCATTGTAGAAGCTGTTGACAGATCCAAGACATAAAGATCTTTATATCTTGAAGCAGTCATCAAAACTTGGTCCTCTGGGATCACGTAGTCTTTCTTCAGTACGTAACACGTCTTGATGTCGAAGATGACTTTAAATTCCTTATCACATATTTGAGAAACAGAGAGTAAGTTGTTTTGAAGTTGCTGAACATAGTTCACCCTATCAAACTTAACTTTCTGATTTCCAACTTCTCCCTGAGCTGTGATATATCCTCCCTTGTTTCCAGCAAACGAAACATGCCCTCCTTTTATTTGTTTGACATTTGATAAAAGAGCTCTGTTTCCTGTCATGTGCCTGGATGCTCCGCTGTCTACTATCCACGTGTTAGTTTCAGCACTGTATTGAACAACCTGCACATACAAGGTAAAGGATTAGTTTAGGTTAGGAACCGAAGCCTTTACTAGCTTGGGTTTCCCAGAGGCATCACACATCAGAAATTCAACCCATTGACCCTTAGAAGGTGAGGGTAGCTCAGGTTCCTTCTTGTCATCATTATCAGCCACAGAGGTTGACTTCTCTTTCCATAAGCCAATTTGTGCAATGCCTGTTTGTGATAAACAGTCGACTGGCTAACGGATTGAACTTTCTGTTCACTAGTTCGTCTAGGTGGAGTTAAAGAGCTCCTCTTAGAATCCCTAGGTTTTGAGTCCTAAAGTGCAATCTTCTTCCTAGGTGTCTAATAATAAGGACAGTATAAAGCAATGTGTCCACATTCTCCACAGTTGTAGCACGCCCTGCTATCAACTTTATGATTAAACTGTCTTTGTGGAGACGTGTGTGACACTCTAGTAACATCACTCACTTTAGGTTTTGACTCTGGTTCTTTTGATGTGTTTACTGGTTTAACAAAATTAACTGATTTAACCTGTTTGACATCCTTTTCTTTTTGGTTAATTGGTCTTTGACTTGAAGTATGTGAAAGATTATCCTTAAAAGTCCTTTTAGGTTCTCATTTGACTTTGTTTGAACCTGACCTTAAGTTAACCTTTTCAAATTCCTTTTCCAGATTAACACAAGGTAATTTACCCTTTGCCTTTGAAGTGGTCTCCTTTTGTTTGTTTCCAGTGTCAATAGATGAACATAAGGAATCTGGATCACTAACAAGAGGAGTAGACACTACATGATCCTTGATGGGATTACTATTTAAAGGTCTAGTTTTAGTGTTCATCAAAGTCTCAGGTGGTGGCGGAACCACTTTATAACCCAGTCCCTCCCCGTTGTTCCTTTCTTTCACTAAGTGTTGGACTATGTGCGACGACTAGTCCAACTATGCAGTTTCTGTTTTAGTGAATTTACTTCTACTTCTAGAACTGCCTTTTGCTTCTTATTGTCTTCTAGGGAGTTTAGATAATACCTAATGTCATTAGCTTGATTAAAGGCAACTACTTTGGTTTGCCTAAGCTGTTTAGTCAAAAGGTCTATCTTTTCTTTGTAACTGAGCTCATTTTGTTTTAATACCCTATTAGCCTCAGTGCATAGATGCAAATCTTTTAACAAGTTATCATTATGATCTAATAACCTAGCGAATTTAGCATCTATGCTATTCCTAAAGGCATCACAATCAGAACAAGCATGATTATTAAACATTGTGTCAGTAGTACTTACCTGAGCTGATTCAGAAGCGTTTTCCATCAATGCAGTATGAGATGATTCTGATTCTTTTGCTTTTGTCTTTTCTGTCTCTGACAAGGTAGTCTCCACTTTGGGCTTGTAACCGATCTCGGTTGCAGTTGCTTCTTCACTATGTGACATTGCTATCTCAACTGCTAGATCTCTTTCACTAGCGGAATCACTGTCAATATCTTCTACATTTGCAATGTTTGATTCCCCTGGTGAGACAAACCTAAAGCCCCAATCCTGTCCTTCATCATCATGAGCAGTCAAGGCTTTTGAGTCCTTGTTTGAGGAAGTAGAACTGGTAGTTTGCTTTTCTAGACGAGTGAAGGATGAGAACGGGTTCCCGTTCCCAGTCTTCTTTGGCTTCACACATTCTCTCTTGAAGTGCCCCTTTTCACCACAGTTAAAGCAGGTCACTTTACTCTTGTCGAAGCCAAAGGTGGTATCCTTAGTAGCAACCAAGTTCTGTCCAGTCTTTTTCACAAACTTCTTCGCCCTCCGGAAAGCACTTGCTAAGGCCCACATTATATCCATTTCTCAAGCTCCATTTCGTCCACCTGCTCGTAGTCCTTGTCTGCCAGATGGCAGTTTCCAATCTTTCCAGCAACAAGTTCATCATAGGAATGGACCACTGCTGCCAATAGATCCATGTGCTCTCGAGCTACTTCCACAGTCACATTATCGAGGTTCTCGGTCTTCAGTCTAGTAGCATTCGCTTCAGATCCAATGTATTGGGTACAAGAAGACCCTGACATTTCTGAACCTGGAGCAGGTGCATGTGTAGGACTCGATGAGCTAGACACGAATGCAGTCTGGAGGGGTGCTCCAGATGTCTTAGCTTGAGGAATGGCATTGTATAAAGCTGGATTTTGATTGTACGTAGACTTCTGAGCTCTATACTTCATTCTAAGTGATTCTTCTCGCAACTTTAGAATGAAGTCATTAATATCCAGTTTTGACAGCATTCCATTCTGTCTAAGATTAGACACGAATGAAACCCATTTTTCATGCAATCCGTCTGCAAAATTATTAACTTTCTCTTCATGGTAGTAGCCACTCCATGTGTATGCAGTTCACTCATCAAATGGTAGAATCTATCTATAACATCGTCCAAACTCTCGTTTCCCATCGATGAGAAGTTGTTGGATTCCTTCTTTAACTCCTTAGCCTTGATTGCCTTCAACGAGGCATTCCCGTCGTACCTCTTCTCTAGCTCATCCCATAGTTTCTTGGACTGCTTATTCTCTGAGTACCGGTGGAATATCTCTTTAGGGATAGACTGTGTAATCAATGCATAGACCCTCTTCTCTGCATTATATTTGACTTTCTGCGCGTCTGTCATCCCTCCTAAGGTTAACTTTACTCCATCGGCTCCCACCGGTGTACTATATCCAATCTCGATGGCCTCCCATAGATTCGGATCCACTCCATTGAGGTAGATCTCAAAACGTTGTTTCCAGTGGGGAAACTCATCTAACATTAAAAGCTTTGGTGCTTTATTATGATTACCCACCTCACTCTCAAGTAGCAGCAGGTTCTAGATCCTAGAGTCCTTCCCAGCAGTAAAGGCTGACATTTGATCTTCCATTGTAAATAACTTTAAGTCTAATAAGCAATTTTCACTCGGCCGACTGAAGGGTGCGAATGGACTAGGCGTGCGTATGAACACTCAGTCGTGCATATGAACTCTACGACTGGTTCAATCGTGCGGCTGAACTAAGTGATTAGCTCAGTCGTGCGAATGAATCTCATGCGTATGAACCGTGCGACCGAACGTTTCAATCGTACGAATGGAGATACGACTATGTCTAATCGTGCGACTGAGCAATGCGAATGAGTCCAGTCGTGCGAATGGCTCACTCGTGCGACTGAAGCTGCTGTTATGCGAAAATTTCTAGGTTAAACGTGTTTTAGCCGTAAAAATTCGAACTTTCGCAAGGTTGAATTGCCTAAGTCCGTACAAACCAAACTTTGATGAGCAGGGAACGTCCAACATCACTTTTGACACAAAAGATTGCGTTTCTAGTGCACAAACACAAACTTTTTATCAATCTTGATTGAATCACACTTAATCAAGAGGCAATGCTCTGATACCACTTGTTAGGACCTGGTATTTGACCGAAATACCTAGAGATTAACGTGTAAACCAGATCAAATAGTGCGGAATCCTATTTGATTGGCGATCCAATCAGTGAGAACACACGAAGAATCAATCAAGAATTGAAACTAACGTTAGAAATCAATTGGGAATCGATCTAATGTGTTCTATGAACTTGGAGAACGAATTGGGAGGTTTCTGGACGGCTAGAGTACGCCTGGAATCGTAATTGATCGAGAGTCCCTGTTTTTCACGAATTAAGTTGTATTTATAGGTTGGTACTATTCAATCGTGCGACTAAACCATTAGTATGGTTCAGTCGTGCCATTGAACCATGCGGTTGATTCATTCGTACGACTGAGTGTTCAGTCGTGCGACTGAGCCAATCTTATGTTACAATCGTACGACTAATCCAGTCTCCTGGTTCAGTCGTGCGACTGAGTCAATCGTGTGAAGTTATTCATGCGTACGGTTCATTCGCATGAGCCATTCGCATGAGAACTTCATTATGTTAAGTTTGAATGAATTAATTAATAAACATTATGTGTAATCATTCAAGCAATCACTAACCTAATTAACCAATTCAATGTCGACTCATTAATGAAACATTAAACATTATAACTAACAAACAACCAATATCATTTCATCAATCATACCAAACAAGATCTATTACATCATATATCATGATCTAGGGACATACATGTATCAACAGATATAATATCCATCGTTTAGAAAGAGGTTTTGAGGCCATATCCTTAAGTTCAAGAAAAATAATTTCAGAAAAGTTTAAGTCTTGTTGCTCAAGGATAGAGAATAGTACCTGCTGCCACCTGGTAGACATTTGATCCCAAGAGGAAGTCTTAGGAGCTAAGCAAACATTTACCATGTGAAAGATAAGACGTTCTGCATCATGGAAATACTTCTTCAACATGGTAGAGGCACTGAGGTTTCCCTGATATCCATGGTGGGCAAAGGATAAATAAGTTGTGCCCTTTGGATACCCAGCGGGGAAAGTGGCATCATCCAAGTTTAGGGTTTGGCGAATGATTTCCGGAGTGATGATTCGGCATAAGGATTCGGCATAAGGATTCGGCATGAATGGTGGGATTTAGAAGGAAGGCTGTTTGGTAGGGAGATTGAACTATTAGATCAATGGCTTTATCGAACTTTGTCCAGAAAGGGGATTTTGTGAGGTAGGCAACACAGTTATGTCGTGGTTTGAGCTGCATGGTCGCATTAATGAGAGAGAGGTTTTGGAGATTTGAACATTAGGTTTGAAGAGGATGAAGCTCTAAAGGATTAGGTATTGGGTATTCATAGGGTAAGGGTTAGAAAACGACTGAAGGGTTTGGGGTTATTCATCAGTAGTTTTAAACGACAAATGACATGGTATTACCCTTTCAGAAGTTGAAACAACTAAAGTCTTGGTTTTAGGCATCAGTAGTTATAAAACTACTGAAAACCATGGTTTTGACGTCAGATGTTTGAAAACAACTGAAGACTTGGTTTTAGTCATTAGTAGTTGTGAAACTACTGAAAACCTTGGTTTGGTCTTCAGGTGTTGTAAACAGCTGATAACTTGGTTTTAGTCATCAGTAGTTTCACAATTACTAAAGACATGGTTTTGTAATCAGTTGTTGTAAACAGCTGATGACTTGGTGTTAGTCATCAGTAGTTGTGAAACTACTGAAGACATGGTTTTGTCATCAGTTGTTTAGGATGAAATAGTAGTTGTAGAAACAACTGAAGAGAAAGTTCTCATCAGTAGTTTTCGTCAATTCATAGCCTTTCAGCTGTTTCATACTGTCCTCAACACTTACTCATCAGCCTTTTTGTTGTTTTCAGTTGTTTCATAGGACATCAGTACTTAGCTGTTTTTACGGACATCAGTAGTTATAACTACATCAGTAGTTGTAACTTTATCAGTCGTTTTAATAGAATCAGTACTATATGTGATATGGTTACTAATGATCATCAGTACTTATTTACTGAGATCATCAGTAGTTATCACTTATTCTAGCTGCAGCATACCAAGCCGTAACACTAGGTTTTGGAAAGTTGAACTATCCAAAGGCTTAGTAAAAAATATCTGCAAGCTCATGAGCACTAGGCACAAACTTAGGATCAATCAGACCTTTTTCAAAACAATCCCTAATAAAATGATGTCTGATCTCTATATGTTTGGTCCTAGAGTGCTGGACTGAATTTTTGACAATGCACAGAGCTGAAGCACTATCCATTAATAATGGAGTCTTAGTCTCTGTAATGCCATAATCCAAAAGTTGGTTCTGAAGCCAGAGTACCTGAGAAGTACAACTTGCTGCTGCAATGTACTCTGCTTCAGCAGTGGATGTAGAAAATGATGTTTGTTTCTTACTCTGCCAAGAAATCAAACAGTTGCCTAGGAATTGACATCCACCAGAAGTTGACTTTCTAGTTAACTTGCACCCGACATAGTCACTATCTCAAAAAGCAACTAATTTTCAAGAGTGTCTAGTGGAATAGATTGTGTTCCTTGCAAATATCTAAAGATCCTCTTGACTGCAATCAAATGAGACTCTTTAGGAGCAGCCTGAAATCTAGCACAGACACAAGTAGCAAACATGATATCTGGTCTAGAAGCTGTTAAATACATCAAGGACCCAATCATACATCTGTAAAGTGTTTCATCAACAGCTTTACCTTTCCGATCTGCATCCAATTGTGTGGTGTTACACATGGGAGTAGAACAAGGCTTACAATTTTGTAAATCAAACTTATTCAAAAGATCTTTTGTATATTTTGACTGATGAATAAAGGTTCGATCAGCCTTTTGTTTGATTTGCAAGCCTAGAAAGAACTGTAATTCTCCCATTGCACTCATTTCAAACCTGTTTTTCATTAATTTGGTAAAATCATCACACAACTGAGGATCAGAGGATGCAAAAATAATATCATCAACATAAATTTGAACAAGTAGCTTATGCTGATCCACCTTCTTAATAAACAAAGTTTTATCTATGGAGCCTCTAGTGAAATTATTCTTAAAAAGAAAAGTGGAAAGTGTCTCATACCGGGCCCTAGGAGCTTGTTTCAACCCATAAAGAGCCTTATCAAGTTTATACACCCATTTAGGATGTTTATTATCCTCAAAATCTGGTGGTTGACACACATAAACTTCTTTTATTTTACCATATAAAAATGCACTTTTGACATCCATTTGTAAAACTTTAAGATGGTGGAATACAGCATAGGCTAAGAACAATCTAATTGTCTCTAGTCTGGTTACAGGGGCAAAGGTTTCATCATAATCAATACCTTCTTGTTGTGAAAACCCCTGTACAACCAGTCTAGCCTTTTTCTTAACAATAAGCCCATTTTCATCAGTTTTATTCCTAAACACCCATTTAGTGCCTATTGCACACTTACCTGGGGGTAGAGGAACCAGTTCCCACACTTGCTGTTTCTTGAACTGAAGTAGCTCAAGCTGCATGGCTTCAACCCAGCCATTGTCTCTCAAAGCAACATGATAGTTCTTTGGCTCTAGCTGACTGATGAAGAGAGCATAGAAGCAGAAGTTAGACAATTGACTTCTTGTTGAAACATCAGCATTGATATCACCAATAATTTGAGACATTGGGTGATTTTTCAGCTCTTGATAAACAATGATATATGTGCAAGTGTTTGTAGAACCTTCAGCAGTAGCAGATGTTGATGTAGACTCTTGAAACCAAGAATTTGATGGTAACTCAAAAGATGTAGAGGAATCAGAAATCTCATCAGCATTTGTTATGGATGGAACTGCTGAAGCTATAGGAACATCAAGTTTAGCAGACTCAGGCAGTTGGTCACTAAACATGAATAAGTGAGTATTGATATTATCATCATCATCATCAATACCACCAGGTGGAAGACATGCTGCAGAAGATGATTTATCGACATGATCTGCAACAGCTAGAGGTTGATAAGGAACATATTGCAGTATGTCCAAATCAAACAACTCCATAGGGTTTTGTGGAATCTTGTCCATTGGAGATTCATTAAACTTCACATGCAAAGTCTCTTCAACTATCTTGTTCTGCAGTTGAAGACTCTGTATGCTTTGCAAGTAGATGAATAACCAACAAAATACCCTGCATCCACCTTAGGATCAAATTTTTGGAGTTGATCCTTTGTGTTGAGAATAAAACAGGAACATCCAAATGCTTCGAAAAATGAAATTAGAGGAGCCAAGTGATGTAGAACTTCATATGGAGTCTTCATCAACCTCTGATTTACTAAGGCTCTATTCTGCACATAGCAAGTTGTGTTAACAGCTTCAGCCCAAAAGGTCAATGGCAAACCAGAGTCAGCCAACATAGACCTTGCAGCTTCAATTAGGGTCCTGTTCTTTCTCTCCACTACTCCATTTTGGTCTGGAGTCCTTGGGATGCTAATCTGCCTTTTGATTCCCTTTGAAAGATAAAATTCATCAAATGTATGGTTTCTGAATTCAGTTCCATTGTCACTCCTTATACACTTGACTGAAAGGGAATACTGCTTTTCAACATACAACACAAAGTTGATCATCTTCTAAGCAACCTCATCCTTTGAATGTAGAAAGAAACTCCATACAAATCTAGAGTAATCATCCTCAATTACCAGACAGTATTTCTTCTTTGCCATGCTCATCACTCTCACAGGACCAAATAGATCCATATGCAGTAATTGCAAGGAGGCAGTGGACTTAGGCTCTTCAATAGGAGGGAATGAGACTTTGTGATGTTTTCCTTTTAAACAAGCAGTGCAGGTTTCATCACAGTGGAACTCCTTTATTGGTAAACCTCTCACTAAACTATTGTGGATGAGCTGATTCATGTTTTTGAAATTTACATGACCCAGCCATCTGTGCCACAGTTTAGATTCCTAAGGAGAGGCTTTGGAAAATAGGCAAGGATGGCCTCTGAGATTTATTTTCTTGGAAAGATCTAAGGCATACACTCTTCCTGTCCTGTTGGCCCTCAGGAGAGTGTGATCATCCAACACCTTATCAATCAAATTAGAACTTTGG
Source organism: Flaveria trinervia (assembly GCA_025506515.1). Taxonomy (NCBI): domain Eukaryota; kingdom Viridiplantae; phylum Streptophyta; class Magnoliopsida; order Asterales; family Asteraceae; genus Flaveria; species Flaveria trinervia. The sequence continues at coordinate 50,940 of JACCIX010000730.1, read as the reverse complement.
ATGACAGAATCCTGCAGTTATGACTGGTGACAAGAGCAACATGGCCTTTATCACACATTTGACTGACACTCAAGAGATTGTACTTGAGATTTTCCACATGATTAACATCATCAAACTTTATTTCTCCATTAGAGACAAAGCCTTTTCCAATGATGTAACCCTTAGCATCATTGCCAAAAGAAACAAACCTCTTCTTTCCTTGAGAGTAGTCATGAAGAAGAGAGTTGTTCCCTGTCATATGCATAGATCCTCCACTGTCTACATACCAGATGCTACTTTGGCATGCTGAAGAACCCTGCAATCATAAACATTAGTTAGTTTTTGAGACCCAAACCTTTTCGGTTTTGGGTCTGGTCATATCAACACATTGTAAACTAATAGACTTGCTATGAATAACAGCCTGAGGGGATGGAGATGGTGAAGAAGAAGAATCTTTTGGGATGGATTTTCTTCTCTGTGGTTTCAACACAGGAGCATCTAATTGGTTGACTCTCCCCAATAGATTTTGAACCATCATAACAAGTTGTGTCTGATTTTGTGATAAAGCCTTCAGCTCATCAGACACATTAGTGCTTGAGTTTGATGAGTTTCTGTGTTGTACCATCTCCCTTTGAGCAACCTCAGCTGTTGCCTGTTTAACCACTTCTTTTTGGATTTCTTTTTGGATTTTGGGGTCACAGGTTTTGATGTTGCTCGTACAAATTTGGTTTCAAACTCAGTTTTCATTTTATCCATTTTCTCTTCAATGTTTTCATTATGTTTGAGTTTGGAGCACTTTTTATACCAGCAATCATCAGTAAGATGATTGAATAAGCCACATATTTCACATGGCATTTTCTTCATCTTAAGTTGATCATCTACTGAAGAAGATGAAACTACTGAAGACTTGTTCTTCAGCAGTTTGCTATCAGTACTAGCAGTTTTCTTCCCTTTAGTACCTGCTTTCTTGATATCTTCTTCAGTAGTTTTCCCACTCTTTCTACTTGCAGTTTTCTTCCCTTTAGTACATGTAGTAGTTTGGGCTTGTTCTCCAGGTGTTATGACATTCTTTTTAGTACTTTCAGTACTTTGTGAAATATCACCTGGAGTGATCAACTTTTTGATCATGTGAGTGTCAGCATTTGAACCTTCAACATCAGCTGATAGGTTTTGAGAGGAATTAATGCTGACTTCTACTTCTGATGGTACTGTATCAGATAGTAGATCACATGATGAAAAGGATTGGTTATTGCTTTCACCATCAGATTCTACCTCTGCTCTGGGAGTAAAATCTGTAGGAGGAGCAGTGTGATTATAACCAATGCCAAACTTCACATTGGAAGCTGATTGCTTACTAAGAAGCATTTCAAAACCCTTGCAAGAATTTACCCATCGATCACACTCTACCTGGGTAGTTGCAGGTGTTTCTTTGAGGTCTCTGTACTTCTCTAGAAGTATCTCTTCCCTAGCCTTATCATCAGTGATTTGGCATTTAAGTTTGTAAATCTCATCATTCTTATCATTAAGCACAGACTCAAATTCAGCTTTTCTTTTGGAAATTGTTTGTTCTAGCTCAATGTTCTTGTTAATTGAAGCTACATTTGCTTCTCTAATAGATGCAAATGCGGCTATGCATGTTTCATAACATAGTTTGGCTTTTGCCTCAGAGGATAACTGTGATACCTGTGGTGTAGAGGCATTAGAGGATGAAGTATCAGCAGACTCCAAAGCCATAAGAGCTAGATTTCCAAAAGGACTGTCACCACCATGTTGACCAGCACCAAAGAACAGTTGTTCATGACCAGACAAATCATCTGGTAAACTGCTCCAGTCAACAACTCCTGGGGTGAAAAAGTTGTGTTGTTGAGGTTGAGTTTGTTGATGAGATTGGGAAGGTTGAGGTTCAGGTAATGCTTGTGGTTGTTGTGCAATAGGAGCTTGAACCGGATTTGGCTGAGGCATGTAATAGCAGGGAAAAGGATATGACATTGAACCCTGGGGGACAAAGTATGCAGGAGATACAGGGTGTGAATGATGACCAAAACTAGCAGGATGTTGCCCTCTGTTTTGTGGACTAGTGCTAGGAAAAGTCACAAAGGGTGCAGAAGAGTTAGATCCAGTTGACCTACACTCTCTTGCAAAGTGTCCAAGCCTTTGGCATTTGTGACACCTCAACTTACTCTTGTCAAAACCAACTTTGGTTTTGATAGAGAGGTCAGGAAATTTCCTGCCAGTTCTCTTGTAGAACTTCTGAGATCTGATATTAATCAAGGCCATTGGCTCAGAATATCCATCTCTTCTAGATCATCATCAGCAATTCCCTTCAGATCATCCATGATGAAGCAAAGATTGTCATTATTACTGCCAGAATGATTATCAATACCAACAAATGCATGATCAGAACTGTTTGAAGAGAAATCAATATGCTCATCATAATTGCTTTCAGATGCAGCATATTCTGACTCATGACCAACCAAGGTAGTGTTCCCTGGTACAAAGTCATGAGTGAGCTTTCCTGATGATGACAGTTTCCTTTTCTGCTCTATATCTCTTTCAAATGTAAGCAGTTTCCCATGAAGTTGGGTGAGAGATAGGCTATCCAGATTTGCACTGGAGCGTAGGACAATAATGTATGTGTCCCATCTCTCAGGCAGTGATCTGAGGAATATGTTATTCATCTGGCTGTTGGTGCATTCCTGTTTCACCATTTTCAGCTCAGAGATCAAACAGGAAAAATGCTCAAACTGTTGAGTCAGTGTCTCACCCTTTCTATGAGAGAATGTCTCATATTATTGGGCGAGGATTTCTTTGTTGTTTGTTAATACCTCATCAGTTCCACCAAATTGTTCCTTCAGTGCATTCTAGAGGTCATGAGCAGTTTCATGATGCATAAGCCCTGAATAGATTTCATTCGGCAGTGCCATGGCCAGAATTCCATGGGCTTTAGCATCAATCTCAAACAGTTTCCGATCTTCATCTGAGTATTGTTCCTTCTTCTTCAAAACCATTTGATTGGTTTCCGGATTGTTCACCATAGGCTTATGTGGTCCATGTACCACAGATGTCCAACAACCTGAACTGTTAACAGACAGGTGATGAAGCATCCTTTGTTGCCATATGTTATACTCAGTCCTAACCAGCATCGGAGGCTTGGTTGAGGAACCGGTATTGTGAGGGTCATTAGAAGGAGTAGTCATCTCAGATTCAACCAAATTCAATTAAGCTATAGCAGATTTAGAACAAAACACAACAAACCAAATTGAACCAAGAGATATCTCAAAATGAATAAACGAAAGCGGCAGAAAATCAATAATCTATAACCAGTTCTTGCAAATGTGCTAATTCAATCAAACCTAGATATCAAATAGCAGTTTCAATGATCAATTGTTAGATCAATCAATGATTAACCTGCTCTGATACCATTTGTTAGGATCAATGATCTACGTTTGATTGATTAGAGAGTATAGCAGCGGAAATCAAACAATGAATTAGCCAATTCACAAGAACACAAAAGATATTCAAGGTAAGAACAAACGGTTATAGACAGAGAGAATTCTGCAAAAGATATTTCATTCAATAATCGCTTTCGTGGTAACAGAATGTCACTTATACAATTAGGTCAACACCTCTTATATAAGAGATGTGACGTCTGCTGATGTCAATTGATAGTGACATCTAACAGAATTTATTCAAACTACTGATAGTTAACACAACTACTGAAAATGTCAAACAGCTGACATCTTACAAAAATGCTAAGTGTTAACTATCACTACAACTACTGAAAAGAAACTACTGAAACTACAACGACCGAAGAACATGCTCTTCAGTCGTTCTACAAATACTGAAACAAAAAGAATACTACTGAAATGAAACCATCACAACAACTGAAGAATGCTTCTTCAGCTGTTGTAACAAACTCTGAAGGCTTCAGTACTTGTACTTAAACTTCAGCTATTGTCATTAGCTGATGTCTTCAGTCTTTGTACTTCAGCTGTTGATCTTCAGTACTTTGTTCTTCAGCTGTTGATCTTCAGACTTTGGTCTTCAGCTGTTGAAGTCTTCGGTACTTTAGTCTTCAGCTTTTGAAGTCTTCAGTACTTTACTCTTCAGCTGTTGATCTTCAGACTTTGGTCTTCAGCTGTTGAAGTCTTCAGTACTTTAGTCTTCAACTATTGATCTTCTGACTTTGTTACAACAGCTAATCAGGTCTTCAGCAGTTGTTGTGATGTCTGTAGGACTTAGAGGTTTTTTTGATCAGGCTTATTGGTTCTTTTGGTCCAACAGATAGGACTGGAGCTTTTGGTTCATCTCACCAGGAGAGTCCAATATAGCTAGTGTGGAGGATATTGATGATGATTCTGCAAATGAAGGAGATATAGAAGTAAAGCTCGCAATGTCAAATTCTGAAGATACCACAAATGTGGTCAACTACCTTCCTGAAGAAGAAAAATCTGCATCATCATCTGAATCACCAGAACCATAGACAACCGAGCCAACACTCATGGCTGATTCTTCTTCAACATCCCAGGTAAGTACTACTAAGCAACTGTTTAATAATCATGCTTGCTTAGAATGTAATAAATTTAGAGAAGTTATAGATTCAAAATTTGTGAGGCTATTATATCATAATGATAGCTTAGTGAAGGATCTAGAACTGTGCACAGAAGCAAATAGAGTATTGAAACAAAACGAGCATAGTTACAAGGAAAAGACAGACCTATTAAATAAACAGCTTAAGGAAACTGAGGTAGTTGCCTTTAACCAAGCAAATGACATTAGGTACTATCTGAACTCTCTTAAGGACACTAAGAAGCAAAAAACAGTTTTAGAAGTAGAAGTCAATTCATTAAAACAAAAACTGCATAGTTGGACAAGCTCATCACATATTGTCCAACACTTAGTAAGAGAGAGAAATAATAGGGAGGGACAGGGATACAATATGGTTCCACCACCACCTGAGACCTTGATGAACACCAAAACAAAACCAATTAACAATAAGCCCATCAAGGATCACGTGGTGTCTACTCCTCTTGTTAGCGATCCGGATTCCGTAAGTAAATCAAGTGAATCCGACCCTAAACAAAAGGAGGCCACTTCAAAAGGGTTAGTTTAAAGGGTTAGTTTAAAGTCAAGGTCAAACAAAGTCAAACAAGAACCTAAAAAGACTATAAAATCTACTCAATCATGTGCATCATGTCAGAGTCCAGGGACACAAGAGATTAAAGATGTAAAACCAGGTAAAACAATTAATTTTGTAAAACCAACTCATACATCTAACAAAGTAGTGCATCAGTCCAAACACACTAAGGTTGACCGTGTGACAAGTATATCTACACCAAAACAAATAAACCGTAAAGTTGAAAGGAGATCTCACTATAATTGTGGAGAGTATGGTCACATAGCATCTCACTGTCCTTATTACCAGAAACTGAGGAAGAAAGTTGAACTTTCTGCATCTACATCTAGATCTTTTAAGAGGAACTCAGTGATGCCTCCTAAAAGGGATTGTGAACCAAAAGTTCAATCCATCAGCCAGTCGTCTGTTTATCACAAACAGACCTTACACAAATTTGGATTATGGAAAGAAAAAATCTCCACAGTGCCTGAAAATAAGAACACACAGAATTCTCATCAATCCTTAACCTCAAAGGGTCAGTGGTTGAGTTTGTGATATGTGATGCCTTAGGGAAACCCAAGTCGGTTAAGGCTTGGGTTCCTAACATGAACTAATGTTTTCATGGAATGTGCAGGGTGTTTGCTATAGTTCTGAGACTAACACGTGGATTGTTGATAGCGGAGCATCCACGCATATGACAGGGAACATAGCTCTCTTATCAAATGTCAAACAAATTAAAGGAGGGCATGCTTCATTTGCTAGAAACAAAGGTGGGTATATCACAGCCCAAGGAGAAGTAGGGAATGAGAAGGTTAAGTTTGATAAGGTAAACTTTGTCCAACAATTACAAAATAACCTGCATTCTGTCTCTCAAATCTGTGATAAAGGATTCAAGGTAGTTTTTGACAACCAAAAGTGTTACGTACTAAAGAAGGAATACATGGTCCCGGAGGACCAGATCCAAATGTCAGCTTCAAGATATAATGATTTTTATGTCTCGGATCTCTCAAAGGCATCCACAACGGATAGGAGAATGGGACACATAAATCCGAGAGAAATGAATCACTTGATCCAGAATGATCTTGTGAGGGGAGTAAATGTCAAAAACTTCCAACTCCCAGATTTCTGTGTTGCATGCAAAAAGGGTAAACAGATGAAGAAGTCTCATAAGGAAAAGAAAGTTCATTCTGTAGACCTTCCTCTTGAGCTTTTTCACATGGATCTGTTTGGTCCAATCAGTACAAGAAGCATCGCTGGCGACTTGTATTGCTATGTAGTTACTGATGACTACTCAAGGTTCTTTTGGGTAACGTTTCTAAAATCCAAATCAGAAACATTTGAATCCTTTAAGGAATTGGTAACTACACTGGAATCCCTATACAAGCTCAAGGTACGACAGGTGCGCTCAGACAACAGAACCGAGTTTAAGAATCAGAGGATGGAGACATATTGCAAGGAAAAGAGAATTGTGCATCCATTTACCTCAGCTTATACCCCTCAAATGAACGGTGTTGCTGAACGAAAGAACCGCAACTTGATAGAGACGGCACGGATAATGGTGGTAGACTCAAAACTACCTATCCAATTTTGGAATGAAGCAGTGGCAAATGCATGTTATACTCTTAATCGAGTTTTGGTAGTTAAACGCCATGGAAAAGCATGCTACAAGTTATTACAACGACGTAAACCTAACTTGGAATATCTCGAGCTGTTTGGCGCTCCGTGCACCTTGCTGAAGAAGACTCAGGAGGGAAAATTCAGTGAGAAGGTTGATGAAGGGATCTTTCTAGGATACAACATACCGAACAACAGAGTTTACAACAAACCAACAGGTCAAGTAGAGGTGTGGTGCAATGTTGATGTTCAGAGATATATCAAACCACCTGCTAGAAAAGGGCCTGCCTACTTCTTCGACTATGATGGATTCTTCAAGACCTTCCACATACCTGTTCCCCGTTCAGAAGACGAGTTGGCAAACAAGATGATGTATGATGTATTGAACACACCATCTCAAGATTCAACAAGTCATGATACTACCAACTCAGGGGGTGCAGATGATGGGAGTGATTCTTCCTCTGATGAAGACAATGAAGAAAATGAGCAGATTAACCAGGATGTGCAGGTTCTGACTTACACAAGTTCACCAGCACCGGCAAGTGATACTTCAGAATCATGAGAACCTCAGACTCCTACCGCCTCCGACCTAGAACCAAATACTCATCTTCTTGACTCTGAGGTGGTGGTTCCAACAACTCCTAGATCACGTGTAAATGTCTATCATCCATTGGATAACATTATAGGAGATGTGAGATCAGGTGTTCAGACTAGAAATCAGCTATACTGTGCTCATTATGCCTCCGTGATGGAAAAAGGATACCTTCACGACCGTGCATACCGCTGCTTTTTGTCTAAGTTTGAGCCAAAGTATGTTAGTGAAGCACTAAATGATGAGGCTTGGGTTAGTGCCATGCAAGAAGAACTTCTTTAGTTTAAGAAGTTAGGTGTATGGACATTAGTCGATAGACCTAAAGGTGCTAAAGTCATTGGCACAAAGTGGGTCTTGAAATGCAAGAAAGATGATCAAGGGGTGAACATCAGAAACAAGGCTCCGCTTGTTGTTCAGGGTTTTCGACAAGTTGAAGGTATTGACTACAATGAAGTATTTGCACCAGTGGCAAGGATGGAAGCCATCCGCATCTTTCTTGCCTATGCATCTTATATGAAAATTAAAGTTTATCAACTTGATGTGAAGAGTGCATTCCTTCATGGGGAGATCAGAGAAACAGTGTATGTTAATCAACCTAAGGGATTTGAGGATCAATATCATCGGGATAGAGTCTACAAACTCGACAATGCTCTTTACGGGCCTCATCAAGCTCCAAGGGCTTGGTATGAGAAAGTTTCAACTCATCTTGTGAAACGCGGATTTCGCAGGGGTTGACTGCACACTGTTTATCAAAGAAAAAGATGGAGACTTACTGCTAGTACAGATCTATGTAGATGATATAATCTTCTGCTCAAAGAACGAAGAATTATGCAAAGAATTCAAAGCAGTAATGAAGGCGGAGTTTGAGATGAGTGCCATAGGGGATATGAAGTTCTTTCTCGGGTTACAAGTAGATTAGACACCAAATGGAATCTTCTTACATCAGACCAAGTATGTAGGGGATATTCACAGTCGGTTTGATATGGAGAATGCTTCCATAGCTGGCACTCCACTGGCTACAAACCATGATGTAGCACCCGATGAGAACGGTGATCTGGTAGATGCCACTATGTACCGAGGGATGATTGGATCTCTCATGTATCTCACTGCCTCAAGACCAGATATCATGTATGCTACATGTTTATGCTCACGATATCAGGCAAAGTCTAAGGTGAACCATCTAATTGGGGTGAAAAGGATATTTCATTATGTGAAGGGCACACCCACACTTGGGTTGTGGTATCCTCATCATGATGACTTTGAACTTACAGCGTATAGTGACTCGAATTACGGCGGCTGCAAGATGAACTACAAATCTACATCAGTAGGGTGTCAGTTCTTTAGGAGAAGATTAGTAACATGGCAGTGTAAGAAGCAGACCTTGGTTGCTTTGTCAACCTGTGAAGCCGAATACGTTGCTGCTGCAAGCTACTGTTCCCAAATCATATGGATTCAATAGCAAATGCGGGATTACGGTTTGCATTTCACTTCCACCGCTATATTTGTTGATAACTCTACTGCGATTGCAGTCACTAAAAACCCGTCCTACATCCTAAGACCAAACACATCGGAATCAAATATCACTTCATACGTGATTGTTTTGAAAAAAATTTAATCAATGTGATAAAAATAAACACTGATTTTCAACGCGCTGACCTCTATACAAAGGCTTTTGACAAACCACGTTTTCTATATCTGTTAGAGGTCAATGACGTTAACAAGAAAAGTGAGGTCATTTCAAAAGATGACCATGTATAGTCTGATGCGTCGCGTCTAGGTTCTTTTATTTTTAAAATTTAGTGTTATTTAAGTGTAATTCACTTGTTTTTTTAAATGATAGTTTGTTAATTACACTTCCTTTCTTGCTCCATAAAATCCTAAAACGCAAATCCTTAGAGGTTTTAGTATTTTAGGGGGAGAATAGGTATGAAAAAAAACGAGTTAAAAGGAGAGGCAAGCCGATAATAAATAAGATCGTACGTGTGATACCGATTTAATGTGTGGAATATGATAGGACACAGGTACAAACCATTTGGGACTTTAAAAATCAAAATTGAAAAAGATGCAAAGTTCAAGTATAAGTCTGGGTAGTCTGAGCAATATAAAAGGAAATATGATAGTTAAGCGAGCTACTACTAAGGTAACACAAAGAAAGTAGACCTAGAGGTTGCTAGACCACAGCTCATATGTCGGTAGATTCAACACAATAGATTACTAGACCTTTTGGTGATCTCAAGATTAAACTAAAATGGTTGACTAGCGGTGGGTAACACCTTATCCCTAGTTAACACAATCAACAAGATTCCAATAAGGGGAGAAGAGCAAAATAAACGCCACAAAAGTGTGCGTAAGACCAAAGCATGAGCAAAAGGACATGAAAAATGCAAATACAATCAAACTGATAACCTAAGTTGTTGGTGAGATTTGTGCTAAAAGAAGAAAAATTGCTCAAACAAGAAGATAGATTATGTGCCTCTCTACTATGCGATGGCACTAACCTGAGTATAAGCATAACCTATATATTCTAGAACTCATTGTTGTTTGCCACCTCTCTACTGGGCGATGGCACTGACCTGAGATTGGCTTCTCTTTGAAAGATTCTATGAATAGTCGCCTCTTGAACACTACCCTAAGACCACTCAAAAATCTCTTGAGGAATGTTGATTACCATGTGAGTGTGGGATCCACAAATGCTTGTTGAAATAAAACAAACCTTAAAACGATCACCAAACTGTGTTGAAAGTCTGTGTATGGATTTAAGACGACAAGTATACTGAAAATCATTGTGGCTACAATTCTTGAAAGTTCAAATCAGTATGGGGACCTAAGAGTACTAGTATGATTTCCTAAATTTGCTAAATGACTCCACATGAAAAACAAGGAAAGAGCATCAAAGTTATTTTTAATAACTTGTCCTGAGTGATTTGAATATCTTGTATGATTCGAACTTAAATGGATCCATGTATGGTTTAAATGATTGAGGCTGCTCTCTTAGAATATTTATTCCTTAGAACTACATCTTAGGAATTAACTCTCACAAAAACACAAAAACATGTCTTAATTTGTTTAAGTTTTCAGTATTATTTCTTTTATTTTAGTACAAAGTTTGTCAAATTCTATAGGTTTTAGTATCGGACTATATCATGGAAGTTGATAAGGGACCTTATCATCTAAAAGGTCCCGTCTGAGGTGACCACAAGTGCTTTCAAACAACAATTACGTCACATCTGAGGTGACTAATTGGTTAAAAGGATCACGTCTGAGGTGATCAAAAGTTTTTCAAGTTAAAATGATCATGTCTGAGATGATCAAATGATTATAATGTTAATTCAACAGTTTAAAAGGATTTAAATGTCAAATGGTCAGAAAGTCAGAAGAAGTTCAAGAGTATGACCCATTCGCATGAATGGACCATGAGTATGGAACAAGCCGTACGAATGGATCATACTCATGCCTTTTATAGCCGAATGGACAAGCGTATGGACCAGGCAACCGAATGGCTGATACGAATGAGCCATTCGGCCACGTGAGAGGAGGTGAATGACCAAGTCACACGACTCAACTCTAGTCGCACGACTGAAGGTGACCGACTGTGGCAGTTGCACGACTTGCACGAACAACTTGTGCGACTGGACTGAGTCGCACGACTGTAGGAAACCCTAGTATATATAGTGGGATAGTCGGTCGCAGTCACTCACCACCCTCAAAATCGCCCCGAGACGGACGAACTATTGTTACTCAATCAAAATTTTCATTAGATCATTATATACCACTAATTCTTGTGCACTGACAATTTCCACTGACTATACAACTACAATGCGGTTCAATCCAATCATATTTCATTCAATTGACTCCAACATCGACAAGTTCGGTCCAAACCAAGAACCGAGCCTTGTTTGACAAAATAACGTAATTAATCCAAGCAATCAACTGAAATTAATGTTATTAGGTGCTAAGTATAATGATTGCGAGTCCAATGAACCAAAAAACAACGTCTAATCATAAGAATTGGTCAAAACTTAAATTTGAATTGAACAGTAGTCTGTCATGCGAATGGATAGGCTGATGAACTTCAGTCGCACGACTGGGTAGTGTGAATAGCTATGTCGCACGACTGAATCATGCGTATGAGTTTAGGCGCACGACTGATATACACGATTAAGTATACATACGGGTGAGCTCAGTCGCATGACCAGTCGTACGTATGGAATAATTCGCATGACTAGATCTAAGTCGCACTACTCATTCACACGACTAGATCTCAGTCGCACAGTCTCATTCGCACGACAGATAGAAAGGGAAATATTTTCAAGTCCAAGTGATTCAAGATATTCTTAATCAACGGATACTAACGTTTTTTTGTAACAGATGGCGAGTCGGTGGACAATGAGCACCAAGCATAATATTGTGCTCATCTGGATCAATCATCCAGACATGCACCTGACTTTGCTGGAATCATCTCGTTTCTCAGGCGCTCAAGGATCTCTCACAAAATCTCAACTCCATGCACACCGTACCATTCTATTCAGCAGGGGACATCAATGTAGGGGACATCAATGTAGGGGTGCTCAACAAGAGCAACCTGTGTCCCCAGTTCAAGTACGTTGCGCACGTACTGCTTAAGTGCTTAACGTCTTGGAAGGGAGGTTTTGATAAACTGTCCGATCAGATCCAGAACGCATATGCTGCACTGGTGCTGAACCATCCGTTCAGCTTCTCCAGGATGATCTTCACCTACTTGGTGGAGAACATTGAAGGGAAAGGGAAGGAGGGCTTCTGCATGTACCCTCGCTTTATGCAGATGATTATAGACCAGAAGCTCCCTTCTTTGCCGAAGGAGAAGGAGGACGCGGTGGTACTCGAGGTGATGGAAGATACCACCTTGGGCAGGATGAAGGTTTACAGCAGGAAGCAGGTAAAACCCCCTGTGAGGAGATTATTTGGGCATCTGGCCTGGGAAGACTACGTGGCACCGGCTAGGCATAAATGGCGTCACGTTGATAGTGACTCTGAAGAAGAGCAGCTACAGCTCCCTAATGATGACTCCGATGATGATAGCGGAGATGCTGGAGATGAAGGACCTACTCAACAAAGGGGTCCCACTACTGATATTCCATCACCAGCATCTGCCCCCACTGGAGACGGAGCGGAGACTGCTGGGTTCCACCAGGATTTCATGCCTGGTGAGGAAGAGGAGGACTCAGATGAGGAGCCACTGACTCGGACTATGGAAAGTAAAGTTGTTCCCACAGAACGAGGGCTACGGGCGGTTGGTGAATGCCCAGGCGGATTGGTAGAGACCACTGATGATCCTACTTATACTCCTGATCTGCCAGGCCGTGCTCTAGGGGGAGCATCCTCCTCGACTGGATCGAGGAAGAAGAGGATGGCTCAGCCCCATGGCTTGAAAAGGAAGAAACGTAGAATCACCTTTATCACCACCACAGCCACCACCACAGATACCATCGTTCCACCTACCACCACTACCACTACATCCACTACCACCCCTACCACCATTCCCCCTCATACCACTACCACCCTTCCATCCACCACCACATCATTCACACCTACACCACCACCACCATCATCTATAGCACCTCCAATCTTCACCACAGGCACCACCACCACTAGCCATCCTACAGGACTATCTTCTTTCTCTCCATATCCATCAGGATTGCCTCTACCTCCCAGTGGGGTAGAGGAACAGCTCTGAGCACTTAATCGAATGGTGCTGAGACTGTTAGCAGCAGATAATGAGAAGACCAATTAGATAAGACAGTTGGTAGACCTGACCACTATCCAATCTCAGCAGCTCTCTCATCAGGATTGATTGATCGATGAGCAGGCACATCGGATGTCTTAGCTCGAGGAGCAACACGCCAAAAGGATTGAGGAGCTGGAGGTTGCAAACAAATCTCTGCAGTTAAAGCTCAAATGGTCCAAGGAAGAGCGCTTAAAGATAGGAGAAGGTGATGGAGATGATGATGCTGATGATGATAGTGATGATGATGATGGTGATGATCATTATGGTCATACTGATGTTAGTGATTATGATGATGACGACTCTTCAGCTGCAGGTGCCATATCAGCGAGCGAAAGGAGGACCAAATGTACTCAAGATCCGAGTACCTCGTCATCCAACCCGGCAGCAGAAGAGCCGATGATCCAGGACAAGAGTAATGCTTAGTTGTTTTATTGTTATTTAATATCTTTTTGTATTCGGATTATGTATGAAATTAACAAAATACATGTTTATATGTAATGTAAATAGTTATGTTTTTGATTATTATGGTTATGTCTTGATTGTTAACTAATGATTGATATATTGAATGTTTAAATCAAACAGATCCAAATTATCAAAGGGATGAACACGATATTGCTCCCCTTTAACAGATCAAGACCCAACTAACCATGATTCTTGATCAGCAAGGGATTGTCAGAAGATCAGTGAGTTACACCCCTGAAGAAGGGGAAATAATTCATGATCTTACTATGAGCAACTGGCAGAAATGTTCAAGCTCAATCCGGGTGAGATTGTAAAAGACGCTTCAAATGTTGAAGGAGACAGTGATGACGACCTAAAGGACATCGATGAGATAGAGATCGAGGATGTCACAGCAGCTCACTATCGAGAGTATGCTGACAAAGAGGGAAATGTGGTCCCCAATTTGGGTGATTCCCTAGTTAGTGATACATTTGATATACCGGATCAGATGGAGCAAGAGATTGAGAAGGTTGAAGAACAAGCCTAAGCCTCAAACGCCGATCTTAATATCAGAAAGGCTGAATGGGCTGCATGTTTTGAGGAGATCCGAGCACAACGCTCTCCTCCTAAGCCAAATGTCTACACCAAGCTCTACAAAGTAAAGAAACATCAAAAGGTGTCAGGCAAGATTATCGCGTGTGCTCATTTTGATGATCTTAATGTCTACGCGATAAAGCGAGAGATGGGTATCGAGTACTTTAGATTCCCGCATGATCTAAAGTCTCTACCTGGTTTTGAGCTAAACCAGCTGGCTAAACTAAAGTTACTATATGCTGACCGTGGAAGATGTCAGGCTGGTTTGAGGTGGCCCTGAAGAAAGAGTACCACACCAGGTGGGTCAACTTCAAACGTCAACAACCTACGAGGTATATCAGGTGTTCTGAAGTTGATCCCATAACTGGAAAGCCTAAGATAGTGCTAAAGTGGAGTTCCCCAAGAACAATGTCAACAATCCCTCTCAGGGAAATGCCACAGGACTTTACTCCACACTTTAAATGGTGGTATTATGATTGGAGAACAGGGGAGGTGGTCATAGTTCTGAACAAAGATGGCAAAATGGATACTATTAGGGTACTTGACCCAATGTGGCTTACAAACTTGTCTGCTGATGATGTTTACACTTTATACAAGTGGCCACTGTTCTATGACACGCAAGATATTGTACAAGCCCTCCAGTTCCAAAATGTGATACGACTCTGCTTTGCTTTTGAGATACACGCAGGAGTCACAAGAGAGGAGAAGTACAAGAAGTACGAAGAGGTTATGAAGAAGGTAAGACAATAGATGAATCTAGGTCCAAGGGGGAGTTTGTTGATACATGTGTCCCTAGTTTCTAATCTTAATGTAATATCTTTGTATTGTCTTACACTTATGTAATTGTAATTGTACGGGTACTTAATGAAATACAATGTTTGGTTGTGTTTATAATGTTTAATATTTCATTAAGGAGTTGTTTAACGCATATTGACTTGATTATATAGGTTTGTGATTGTTTGAAGTGTTATGCATAATGTTATAATATTGAATACACTCAAACTTGGTGAAGTGACGTTCTCATGCGTCCGACTGGACCTTGCGCCCCAACAGTGGTCATGTGTCTGAATGTCCATGTGACTGAGTGTCCATGCACCTAAATAGTTCATACGCCTGAACAACTTCATGCGTCTGACTCAGTCGCACGACTGAACACTCAGTTGTGCGAATGGATCAACCACATGGCTCAATCGCACGAATGAACCATGCTAATGGTTTAGTCGCCCGAATAAGTAACCTAACCTATAAATACCACCTAATTTGTGGAAAAACAAAAGCATTGAATCCACTTCGACTCCAAACGTACCCTAGCCATCCAGAAGCCTCTAAGTTCGTACTCCAAGTTCATAGAACGTTGTAGATCGATTCCTAATCGATTCTTGACGTTAGATTCAATACATTATTCTGTCTAAGTGTGTTCTCACTGATTGGATCGCCAATCAAATAGGATTCCACACTATTTGGTTTGGTTTAACACGTTAATCAGTTAGTGTTTGGTCAAATACCAGATCCTAACATGATGAATGAAATTACACTAAACAAAGACAAATGTACCATTTGTATGTACTTCTTAAACCAAAATGACAATCAAACAAGAGACAAAACAAATAAACCTTGAAATCGATCATCTCCTCCTCAAACTCTTCTATCACACTCGGCTACCTTCTTCAAACGCAATTGCCCTTCAACTCAACTTAAACCATTCAAAATAACAAGTTTCAGTACCTAGAGTCATTTATTACGCCCAAAAAAATGACTCGGATGTAAAGGATCAAGGAACAACTTGTATTCACTCACTAAGAATCGAGAAACTGCTTACGGTTACGGTGCGAATGTAATTCGACCTTACCAGTAAAACTGAATGTGTGATTAATGAATTAGAAGTTAAGTCAAACTATAACGACAAAGAAAGTTATATTTTCTTATATTTCACAAACATTTTATTAACTACGTAATCCAATTATTCGTGAATGCATAACAAAATACATAGGAAATGAACCACGAATACGAAAACGATAAATATCAATTGTTCTAGCACGAATGATTTATGCTCTTGCTAACAACCTCCATTCCTATATGGTTGACATTCTCATGGCTTCTAAATACACTGATAGAATTATTTAGTTAGATTCGAGCTAAATGATTAATGAAATCACACTAAACAAAGATAAATGTACCATTTTTATGTACTTCTTAAGCCAAAACCAAAATCAAACAAGAGACAACACAAATAAACCTTGAAATCAATCATCTCGTCCTGAAACTCTTCAATCACACTCGGCTACCGTCTTAAAACGCTATCGCCCTACAAATCAACTTATACCATTCCATATGACTAGTTTCAGTACCTTGAGTACTTTATAATGCCCCAAAACTATGATTCGGGATGTAAAGGATCAAGGAAACACTTGTATTCACACTCTAAGAATCAAGAAACTTGTTACCGTTACGGAATGAATGTAATTCGACCTTACTAATGAACTCAACGTTTGATAAATGAATTAGAAGTTAAGTCAAACTAAAACGACAAAGAAAGTTATAGTTACTTATATGTCACAAACAATTTAGTAACTACGTATTTATGCATCGAATTATACGCGAATGCTTAACAAAATACAAGGCAAATGATTCACGAATACGAAAACGCTAAATATCAATAGTTCTAGAATGAATAATTATTCGCTTGCCAACAACCTCCAGTCCTATATGGTTGAGATTCTCATGGCTTCTAAATACACTCATAGAATTATTTAGTTAGATTCGAGCTAAATGATTAATGAAATTACACTAAACAAAGACAAATGTACCATTTGTATGTACTTCTTAAACCAAAACCAAAATGAAACAAGAGACAACACAAATAAGCCTTGAAATCGATCATCTCGTCCTGAAACTCTTCTGTCACACTCGACTACCGTCTTAAAACGCTATCGCCCTAGAAATCAACTTAAACCATTCAAAATGACTAGTTTCACTACCTTGAGTCCTTTATAATGCCCCAAAACAATGATTCGGGATGTAAAGGATCAAGGAACAACTTGTATTCACTCACTAAGAATCAAGAAACTTGTTATAGTTACAGAACGAATGTAATTAGACCTTACTACTGAACTCAACGCCACATAAATGAATTAGAAGTTAAGTCAAACTAAAACGACAAAGAAAGTTATAGTTATTTATATGTCACAAACAATTTAGTAACTACGTATTTATGCATCCAATTATTTGCATGCTTAACAAAATACATGGGAAATGATCCACGAATACGAAAACGCTAAATATCAGTAGTTCTAGCATGAATAATTTATGCTCTTGCTAATAACCTCCAATCCTATATGGTTAAGATTCTCATGACTTCTAAATGCACTCATAAAATTATTTAGTTAGATTCGAGCAAAATGATGAATGAAATCACACTAAACAAAGACACATGTACCATTCATATGTACTTCTTAAACCAAAACAACAATCAAACAAGAGACAACATAATTAAACCTTGAAATCGATCATCTCCTCCTCAAACTCTTCTATCACACTCGGCTACCTTCCTCAAACGCAATTGCCCTTCAACTTAACTTAAACCATTCAAAATGACAAGTTTCAGAACCTAGAGTCCTTTATTACGCCCCAAAACAATGATTCTGGATGTAAAGGATCAAGGATCAACTTGTATTCACTCACTAAGAATCGAGAAACTGCTTACAGTTACGGTGCGAATGTAATTCGACCTTACCACTAAAACTAAATGCATGATTAATGAATTAGAAGTTAAGTCAAACTAAAACGACAAAGAAAGTTATATTTCCTTATATTTCAGAAACAATGTATTAACTACGTATATTGCATCCAATATTCATGAATGCTTAACAAAATACATGGGAAATGAATCACGAATACGAAAATGATAAATATCAATTATTCTAGCATAAATGATTTATACTCTTGCTAACAACCTCCATTCCTATATGGTTGACATTCTCAAGTCTTCTAAATGCATTCATAGAATTATTTAGTTAGATTCGAGCAAAATGATTAATGAAATCACACTAAACAAAGATAAATGTACCATTTGTATGTTCTTCTTAAACCAAAACCAAAATCAAACAAGAGACAACACAAATAAACCTTGAAATGGATCATCTCGTCCTAAAACTCTTCTATCACACTCGACTACCATCTTAAAACGCTATCGCCCTACAAATCAAATTAAACATTTCCATATGACTAGTTTCAGTACCTTGAGTACTTTATAATGCCCCAAAACAATGATTCGGGATGTAAAGGATCAAGGAAAAACTTGTATTAACTCACTAAGAATCTTGAAACTTGTTACAGTTACGAAACGAATGTAATTTGACCTTACTACTAAACTCAACGTCTGATAAATAAATTAGAAGTTAAGTCAAACAAAAACGAAAAAGAAAGTTATAGTTACTTATATGTCCCAAACAATTTAGTAACTACGTATTTATGCATCCAATTATTCGGGAATGCTTAACAAAATACATGCCAAATGATCCACGAATACGAAAACGCTAAATATCAATAGTTCTAGCATGAATAATTATGAATAATTTATGCTCTTGCTAAGAACCTCGAATCCTATATGGTTGAGATTCTCATGGCTTCTAAATACACCCATAAAACTATTTAGTTAGATTCGAGAAAAATGATGAATGAAATTACACTATACAAAGACAAATGTACTATTTGTATGTACTTCTTAAACCAAAACCACAATCAAACAAGAGACAACATAATTAAACCTTGAAATCGATGATCTCCTACTCAAACTCTTCTATCACACTCGGCTACCTTCTTCAAATGCAATTGCCCTTCAACTCAGCTTAAACCATTCAAAATGACAAGTTTCAGTACCTTGAGTCCTTTATAATGCCCCAAAACAATGATTCGGGATGTAAAGGAACACGGAACAACTTCTACTCACTCACTAAGAATCAAGAAACCGCTTACAGTTATGGTGCGCATGTAATTCGAACTTACCACTAAAACTCAATGCGTGATTAATGAATTAGAAGTTAAGTCAAACTAAAACGAAAAACAACGTTATATTTCCTTATATTTCACAAACATTTTATTTATTACGTATATATGCATCCAATTATTAGCGAATTTTTAACAAAATACATGGGAAATGAACCTGGAATACGAAAATGATAAATATCAATTGTTCTAGCATGAAAGATTTATACTCTTGCTAACAACCTCCAATCCTATATGGTTGAGATTCTCATGGCTTGTAAATAGGCTCATAAACTTATTTAGTTAGATTTGAGCTAAATGATTAATGAAATCACAGTAAACAAAGACAAATGTACCATTTGTATGTACTTCTTAAACCAAAACCAAAATCAAACAAGAGACAAAACAAATAAACTTTGAAATCGATCATCTCGTCCTGAAACTCTTCTATCACACTCGACTACCGTCTTAAAACACTATCGCCCTACAAATCAACTTAAACAATTCCATATGATTAGTTTCAGTACCTTGAGTCCTTTATAATGCCCCAAAACTTTGATTCGGCATGTAAAGGATCATGGAACAACTTGTATTCACTCACTAAGAATCAACAAACTTGTTAAAGTTACGGAGCGAATGTAATTCGACCTTACTACTGAACTCAACGTTTGATAAATGAATTAGAAGTTATGTCAAACTAAAACGACAAAGAAAGTTATAGTTACTTATATGTCACAAACAATTTAATAACTACGTATTTATGCATCCAATTATTCGCTAATGCTTAACAAAATACATGGGAAATGAACCACGAATACGAAAACGCTAAACATCAATTCTTCTAACATGAATAATTTATGCTCTTGCTAACAACCTCCATTCCTATATGGTTGAGATTCTCATGTCTTCTAAATACACTCATAGAACTATTTAGTTAGATTCGAGCTAAAAGATTAATGAAATCACAGTAAACAAAGACAAATGTACCATTTGTATGTACTTTTTAAACCAAAACCAAAATCAAACAAGAGACAACACAAATAAACCTTGAAATCGATTATCTTGACCGGAAACTCTTCTATCACAATCGACAACCGTCTTAAAATGCTATCACCCTACTAATCAACTTAACCATTCCATATGACTAGTTTAGTACCTTGAGTCCTTTATTATGCCCCAAAACAATGATTTAGGATGTAAGGATCAAGGAACAATTTCTATTCACTCTCTAAGAATCGAGAAACTGCTTACAGTCAGGAAGCGAATGTAATTCGACCTTACCACTAACACTCAATGCGTGATTAATGAATTAGAAGTTAAGTCAAACTAAAACGACAAAGAAAGTTACATTTCCTTATATTTCACAAACAATTTATTAACTACACATACATGCATCCAATTATTCGCGAATACCTAACAAAATAAATGGGAAATGAACTCCGAATATAAAAACGCTATATATCAATTGTTCTAGCATGAATAATTTATGTTCTTGCTAACAACCTCCAATCCTATATGGTCAAGATTCTCATGTCGTCTAAATACACTCATAAAATTATTTAGTTAGCTTCGAGCTAAATGATTAATGAAATCACACTAAACAAAGACAAATGTACCATTTGTATGTACTTCTTAAACCGAAACAAAAATCCAACAACAGACAACACAAATAAACCTTGAAATCGATCATCTCCTTCTCAAAATCTTCTATCAGACTCGGTACCGTCTTCAAACACTATCGCGCTTTAACTCAACTTAAACCATTCCAAATGACAAGTTTCAATACCAAGAGTCCTTTATTACACCCCAAAACTATTATTCGGATGTAAAGGATCAAGGAACAACTTCTATTCACTCACTAAGAATCGAGAAACTTCTTACAGTCACGAAGCGAATATAATTCGATCTTAGCACTAAAACTCAATGCGTGATTAATGAATTAGAAGTTAAGTCAAACTAAAACGACAAAGAAAGTTACATTTCGTTATAATCACAAACAATTATTAACTACGTATATTTGCATTCAATTATTCGCGAACGCCTAACAAAATACATGGGAAATGAAGTACGAATACGAAAATGCTATATATCTATTGTTCTAGCATGAATAATTTATGCGCTTGCTAAAAACCTCCAATCCTATATGGTTGAGATTCTCATGGTCTGTATATACACTCATAAAAGTATTTAGTTAGATTCGAGCTAAATGATTAATGAAATAACACTAAAAAAAGGCAAATGTACCATTTGTATGTACTTCTTAAATCAAAACTAAAATCAAACAAGAGACAACACAAATAAACCATGAAATCGATCATCTCCTCCACAAACTCTTCTATCACACTCAGCTACCATCTTCAAATGCTATTGTCCTTCAACTCAACTTAAACCATTCGAAATGACAAGTTTCAGTACCTATAGTCCTTTATTAAGCCCCAAAACAATGCTTCCGGATGTAAAGGATCAAGGAATAACTTGTATTCACTCACTAAGAATCGAGAAACTACTTACATTTACGAAGCGAATGTAATTTGACCTTACCACTGAAACTCAATGTGTGATTAATGAATAGGAAGTTAAGTCAAACTAAAATGACAAAGAAAGTTATAGTTCCTTATATGTCACAAACAATTTAGTAACTACATATTTATGCTTCCAATTATTTGCGAATGCTTAACAAAATACATGGGAAATGTACCAAGAATACGAAAACACTAAATATCAATTATTCTAGCATCAATAATTTATGCTCTTGCTAACAACCTCCAATCCAATATGGTTGAGATTCTTATGGCTTCTAAATACACTCATAAAATTATTTAGTTAGATTCGAGTAAAATGATGAATGAAATCACACTAAACAAAGACAAATGTACCGTTTGTATGTTCTTCTTAATCGAAAGCCACAATCAAATAAGGGACGACACAAATAAACCTTAATATTGCTCATCTCCACCACAAACTCTTCTATCACACTCGGCTACCATCTTCAAACGCTATCGCCCTTCAACTCAACTTAAACCATTCCAAATGACAAGTTTCAGTACCTAGAGTCCTTTATGAAGCCCCAAAACAGTGATTCCAGATTTAAAGGATCAAGGAACAACTTGTATTCACTCACTAAGAATCGAGAAACTGCTTACAGTTACAGTGTGAGTGTAATTCACCCTTACCACTAAAACTCAATGCGTGATTAATGAATTAGAAGTTAAGTCAAACTAAAACGACAAAGAAAGTCATATTTCCTTATATTTCACTAACAATTTATTAACTACGTATATATGCATCCAGTTAGCCGCGAACGCTTAACAACATACATGGGAAATGAACCACGCATATGAAAACATTAAGTATCAATCGTTCTAGCATGAATAATTTATGCGCTTGCTAACAACCTCCAATCCTATATGGTTGAGATTCTCATGGCTTCTAATACACACATAAAATTATTTTCTTAGATTTGAGCTAAATGATTAATGAAATCACACTAAACAAAGACAAATGTACCATTTGTATGTACTTCTTGAACCAGACCAAAATCAAATAGGAGACAACACAAATAAACCTTGAAATCAATCATCTCCTCCTTAAACTCTTCTATCACACTCGACTACCGTCTTCAAACTCTATCACCTTACAAATCAACTTAAACCATTCCATATGACAAGTTTCAGTACCTTGAGTCCATTATTACACCCAAAAACAATGATTACGGATGTAAAGGATCAAGGAACAACTTGTATTCACTCACTAAGAATCAAGAAACTGCTTACAGTTACGGAACGAATGTAATTCGACCTTACTACTGAACTCAACATTTGATAAATGAATTAGAAGTTTAGTCAAACTAAAACAACAAAGAAAGTTATAGTTCCTTATATGTCACAAAAATTTAGTAACTACGTATTTATGTATCCAATTATTTGCGAATTCTTAACAAAATACATGGGAAATGAGCCATGAATATGAAAACGCTATCAATAGTTCTAGCAGAATAATTTATGCTCTTGCAAACAACCTCCAATCCTATATGGTTGAGATTCTCATGGCTTCTAAATACACTCATATTTATTCATTGATGTAACACCCGGTTATTTTAAAAGACAAGAAATAAAGAATAAAAGAAAGAAAGGGCAATTAAGTCCAAGTGGAGGGACTAAAAGTGTAAAAAGGACAAAAATCTTGTAAAGTTGGTGTAAAGGTGGGCATGGCCGCCCACCCTCTTTTCACATCACCATCTTCTTCAGTTTTAGAGAGACAGAGAGTAGAGAAAAACTCTCAGTTGAAGATAAGAAGAAGAAGAGAAGTCGAATTCAAGGTAAGAATTCGTGGTTTTTACATGTTTATGACGGGTTTTATCTCAGTTTCATGCTTATGTGCTTATGTGTTGTGTTTGTGCTCGGGTGTGCGTGTGTGGTGTTGTTTTTAGGTGTTTGAACTCATTGCAAGCGGGTTATAAAGGAAGAAACACCCAAGTTGCATCAGGTGAGTTCTAGACCCCGGTTTTACTTGTTTTAAATGAATCTTTGGGGCTGAAAATGTATTAAAATGGTTTTATAAAGTTCATGTATGTTTACCCGTGTGCATTGTGCATGAATGAATGTGATTCTTGTATGCTTATAGGTTATTCATGCTAGAATAGCCACATTAAGCTTAGAACAGACAGATTCGATGATTTGGGTTGAAAACATACTGGAAACATATAGTACAGAAGGTCCATGCGCCTAACTAAGGTTCATGCGTCTGAAAATGCCATAGTAAGAACTAAGTGTGATCCATGCTCCCAAACAGTATTCCATGCGCCTAAGATTTCCTTAGAAATGATAAAGTACAGCCCCTGCGTGTGAACAGTTGTCCATGCACCTAGAAAATAATAGTCGGACGAGTAAGTGTAGGGCCATGCGCCCCAATAGTGCCCATTCGCCCAAGTGGCCCATGCGCCTAAGTGTTCATACGCACCAATAGTGCCCATGCGCCTAAATGAGTTCATGCACCTAAAGTTAAAATGTTTAAGTGTTAGGCTGATGCGTCTAAATAGTGATGAAACACCCAAATAGGGCTCATGCGCCCAAATAGTTCCCATGCGCCTAAGACTTAGAAATTTTTACAGAATTTTCTGGGAGTCTGTGCTTTAGGGATTTGACCGAGGTTGACTAAAGGCTTATTAATGATGTTTCATGCATGATATGATTGATTATGATTGTTCCTTATTATGGTTATTGCTATTATTATTATTACCCATAGTATGGGACTTTACGTGGTATGTTATTATCGTAACGTAAAGTATTTCGTAATAATAAAGTGAAAGAGCAACAAAGAAAGAAGAGGAACATTAATAAAATGTTAACAAGTCTTGCAAGCTTACAGAAGGGACACGACCGTGTTGTCGTTAGCTCAACTGTGCTGCGGGTTAGCTACCCTTTTATGCACACAGGGCCAATTAATTGAGATTGGCAGGACCTTTGTAGCGTGCCCTGGGTGATTGTGTTAGCCTTGTACATAGTACATAGACCCTTTCGGGGGATACAGTTACCCTTTCGGGGGATACAGTTGACCCTTTCGAGAGATACAGTTACCCTTTCGGGGGATATAGTTGACCCTTTCGAGGGATACAGTTGACTCTTTCGAGGGATATAGATGGCCCATCACCTGTTTTCCATCGCACATATACCTTTGTAGCATGCCCTGGGTGATTGGGTCGGCTTGTACATAGTACACAGACCCTTTCGGGG
The DNA here is from genome assembly GCA_025506515.1 of Flaveria trinervia. Lineage (NCBI taxonomy): Eukaryota > Viridiplantae > Streptophyta > Magnoliopsida > Asterales > Asteraceae > Flaveria > Flaveria trinervia. Next base: position 26,125 of record JACCIX010000730.1, on the reverse strand, counting down.
GATACAGTTACCCTTTCGGGGGATACAGTTACCCTTTCGGGGGATATAGTTGACCTTTCGAGGGATACAGTTACCTTTTTGGGGGATATAGTTGACCCTTTCGAGGGATACAGTTAACCTTTCGAGGGATATAGATGGCCCATCACGTTTTCCATCGCGCATATAGTTAGGGTACTACTCACTCGTCCATACAGAAAGTGAAACATAAAGTTAAAAGTTTACACACAAGGCATACAGTACAGAGAATGAACAATATTTGTTCATATAGTTGATGCGTGCTCGCATATATAATACAGAGTTGTATTTTACAGAAAAGAGTATTTTCTTATACAACATATAGAAAGTATTTTATTACTTTTAAAACTAGAGCTCACTCAGCAACGCTGATTTTTATACATTTTCAGTCGGCAGGTAATCATTGCTGAGGATGGCACGAGAGTGAAGCTATTCGGCAAGGGAAAGACTGACATCCATTCGTATTCTATGTTGCTGTTGTTTCGTAATGCATATAAACAATTCTTTTGAAATCAGTTAAACCATGATGTATTGCTCAACAATAGGGGTTTAAATGAAATGAATGGCTTTTGATAAACGTATTCCACTGCATAAGCTCACTTATTTGTAATGATTAATGTTTTAATTGCTATGAATGACCAACTGTGAGGTTTCCAGGATCGGGGCCTTGCAAGTTGGTATCAGAGCCAAAGTTTAAGAGAATTGGGTTAAAAAAACTTTTAAAAGCTAAAGTTATACTGAAAATGGGACAAATGGAGGGATGTCAGCCCGAGTGCTACGTGCCATCAAGTATGTATTTTCTTAAAGTTAACAGGTATTACTTGCGCATGGTATTTGATTATGTGCTTATAGTAGATTTAGATACTGATTAAGGCAGGATAGGAAATGCTTGGGGTATGAAGACTAAAGTAAGTGGCTAATCATAACTGGCCACTGTAATTAGAGACTTACTATACTTGACATAAACTGAGTATTACCTTGAATGACTGTGTTAGTGTTTGAATCTTATAATGTGTTTATAGAGGATGCCTGGAGGTAGATCTTCAAAGGCCTCTCATGGTGGAGGTCACGGTGTTGCTCCGCGACCTAAGAGAGGGAGACCCAGAGTAGAGAAAGTGGTTCATGAAGAACCAGAGACCCCTCATCCGGAGGGTGTCGACGAGAGCGCCAATCTGAGAGCCTCAGTAAAAGAAGCTTTGGTGGAAGAGGTTCACCAGGTCATGCAGATGATTCTACCGTCTGTAGTGACCGAAGTGATCAAGGCAGTTAGAGAAGGAGAGAGAAAGGAAAGGGGCAAACCTACGGGCGAAAGAAGACAGCCCGAGACTGAGACGGTTCCGTCCGATGATGAGGATGAGGAAGAAGAGCCTACGCCGGAGGCGACTGGAGGCTGCAACTATGGGGCATTTATGAGATGCAAGCCCCTTACCTTTGATGGGAACGGCACTGTTGCAGCTGCTCACCGATGGGTGAGGGAGATGGAGGTTGTCCTTGATATCAGTGAATGCCATGAGGACCAAAAGGTGAAGTTCACTACGCACTCCTTTGTGGACTTGGCTTTGTGCTGGTGGGACAACATTGTCCAAGCCGAGGGTAGTAGGGCCATTGGAAGAATGAGATGGCCTGAACTGAAGAAGCTAGTGATCGAGGAATTCTGTCCTCACAGAGAGATGGACAAGGTAGGAAGAGACTTCCTGCAGCTGGAGGCGGGAACGATGACACACCAGCAGTACACCACCAAATTTAATGAAATGGCATGGCTGGTGCCCGATCAAGTGACACCATTGTCACGAAAGATTAAAAGATACATCTAGAGGCTGCTGGCAGATATCCGTAGGCATATGTTTGCCGCCCGGCGAGCACGTTCAGGTCGGCAGTTGACTTGGCTGGCAGATTATATGATGAGCGAGAGGTGGTGGTGACTGAGGTGGATAGGAAGGATGGTGGTAGTCGGAATTGGAATGGGAAACGTTTGGACGTTGTAGAACCGCTCCGAACAAGAAGGTGGCAAAGGTGGGTGATCGACGTGTGGTCACATCTGGATCAGGGCTGAGGAGGTATGACAAATGTGGGAGAGATCATACTGGTGAGTTCAGAATGGGGATGAACGTATGCTTCAGGTGTGGTCAGCCTGGCCATATTGCTAGAGACTGTAAGAAGCCGAGGGCAGAGAGCTCTGGGGCAGAGAAAAGAAGCCAGAGGAAGGAGGACAGAGGGCAGGTGCTAGAGCATACACCATGACCGGGAGGAAGCCAGAGCTGATCCCGATGTTGTGTCAGGTATGTTTCTAGTAAACCAACTTGTGCCTCTATATTGTTTAATTCAGGTGCTAGTAGGAGTTTTATTTCTACTACTTTCTACGCTAAGTTGCCTCTTATCAGTAGAAAGGTCAGTGCACCATTTGACGTAGAGACTGCTATTGGTAAGCCCACTAGAATTACTCATGTGATAGAGGACTGTGCCAAGAACTAGAAGGTCATAGGTTTGCTGCTAGTTTACATGTGATACCCCTAGGTGGATTTGATGTAGTACTAGGGATGGACTGGTTAGCAAACTATGAAGCAAACATCGTGTGCCGCAAGAAGATGATTCGATTAGTTGCGCCCAATGGGAGTTTGGTTACGATTTATGTAGATCGCGTCGCGACGATCCCGAAAGTGATTTCGATGGCGGTGGCGGGAAAGTGCATGAGGCGTGGATGTAGTGCCTACTTGGCCTACGTAAAGGATGTGGACGCGCCAACACCGCGACTGTCTGATGTACTAGTTGTGCGTGAATTTCCGACGTGTTCCCGGAAGACTTACCTGGCGTGCCACCGGATCGCGAGATTGAATTCCAAATTGACTTGATACCGGTGCTCAACCTGTTGCCAAAGCACTCTATCGATTAGCTCCCACATAATGAAAGAACTGATGGAGCAGTTGCAAGAGCTGCTCGATAAGGGGTTCATTCGACCGAGTATCTCTCCTTGGGGTGCTCCGGTCCTATTTGTGAAGAAGAAAGACAGTAGTATGAGGATGTGTATTGACTACCGAGAGCTGAACAAGTTAATGGTGAAGAACCGATACCCCTACCAAGGATAGATGATCTGTTTGATCAGCTCCAAGGTGCCAATTGGTTCTCTAGGATAGATCTTCAATCGGTTACCATCAGCTGAAGGTGAAGGAGCAGGACATTCCTAAAACAGATTTTCGCACGCGCTACGGTCACTATGAATTCTTTGTTATGTCATTTGGTTTGACCAATGCGCCAGCTGCTTTTATGGATCTAATGAACCGTGTGTGTCGGCCTATGTTGGTTAAATCAGTGATTGTGTTCATTGATGATATTCTGATTTATTCAAGGAGTGAGATTGAGCACGCCGGCCACATTCGGGAGGTTCTAGAGACGTTAAGAAGGGAGAAGTTGTATGCCAAATTCTCCAAATGCGCGTTCTGGTTACGTGAAGTTCAATTCCTAGGTCATGTGATAAATCCAGAGGGGATTATGGTAGACCCTGCTAAGGTGGAGGCGGTGATTCAGTGGAAGTCTCCGAGCATGCCATCCGAGATTCGTAGTTTCCTGGGGTTGGCGGGTTATTATCGAAGGTTCATTCAGGACTTTGCCAAGATCGCTTCTCCACTGACCCAATTGACCCGAAAGGATGTAAAGTTTATATGGCGTCAAGCCCAAGAATAGGCGTTCGAAGAGTTAAAGGTGAGGTTGACTCAAGCTCCTGTCTTGTCATTACCCGAAGGAAGCGAGGACTTGGTAGTATATTCTGATGCTTCTTATTTGGGGTTGGGGTGTATACTGATGCAAAGAGGAAGGTCATAGCCTATGCATCCCAACAGTTGAAAGTTCATGAGGTCAACTACCCTACTCATGACCTGGAGCTAGCAGTTGTGGTCTTTTCATTAAAGATTTGGAGGCACTATCTATACGGGACGAAGTGCACCATTTTCATGGACCACAAGAGCTTGAAGTACTTCTTCGAGCAAAAAGATTGAACATGAGGTAGAGGCGATGGTTGGAGCTTATAAAGGATTATGATTGCGAGATCCATTACCATTCGGGCAAAGCCAACGTGGTGGCTCATGCTCTTAGCCAGAAGGAGAGGCCCGAGCCGATTTGGGTGAAAGCATACCAACTGATCATGACCTCTGATGTAATGAAGCAAGTCAAGGAGTTTCAGGATGAGGCGCTGATAGAAGATCATCTAAACACCGAAAGAATGAGAGGACTGGTTGGGGAATTGAGTGAAAACACACTTGGTGTTAAAACTCGATTTGGATGGATGTGGATTCCTCGTTTCGGGGATCTACGTGTGAGGATTATGGATGAAGCTCATAAGACTCGATACTCCATTCATCCTGGTGCCACAAAGATGTACCAAGATATGAAGAAAAATTATTGGTGGCCGGGTATGAAACGTGACGTGGCGGAGTATGTGAGTAAGTGCCTTACTTGCTTGCAAGTGAAGGCGGAACATCAGAAGCCGTATGGGAAAATCCAACCTTTGGATATACCGGAATGGAAGTGGGAGCACATCACCATGGACTTCATAATGAAGTTGCCACGTACTCTGAAAGGATACGATGCCATATGGGTGATAGTTGACCGTCTGACGAAGAGTGCTCACTTCCTACCGATACGTGAGACATATTCATCCGAGAGGTTGGCTGACCTGTTCATCAAGGAGATTGTAACTCGTCATGGTGTACCGGTGTCCATTGTGTCTGATCGTGACACCCGGTTACGTCTAAATTCTGGAAGAAATTCCATGATGCCATGGGGATGAGGTTACATATTAGCACGGCTTATCATCCTCAAACTGATGGTCAGTCAGAAAAGACCGTTCAGATGTTGGAGGACATGCTTCGGGCATGTGTAATCGATTTGGTGGAAGTTGGGACGACCACTTACCATTAGTTGAGTTCTCGTACAACAATAGCTATCATGCCAGTATTGGCATGCCAGCATACGAGATGTTATACCGTAGGAGATGCAGAACACCCGTTTGTTGGGGTGACGTTGGTCAGAAAGAGTTGGGAAGCATCAAGGTAATTGAGGCTAGGACAGAGAAGCTTTAAAGATTAAAGCCTTCATGAAGGCAGCTAAGATAGACAGAAGTTGTATGCCGATAAACAACATAGACCATTGAGTTCCAGGTGGATGACAGGGTCATGTTGAAGGTCTCACCTTGGAAGGGTATTATCCAATTTAGAAAGCGGGGCAAGTTGAGCCCAAGATATATAGGCCCTTTCCGAATCATTGCTCGAGTAGGAGAGGTGGCATATAGGCTAGAATTTCCGGATGAGTTAAGTGGGATTCACCCGACATTCCATGTGTCTCATCTGAGAAAGTGTATAGCTGATGAAGACATGATTGTTCCACTGGAGGACATTAAAGTAGATGAAAAGCTAAATTATGTGGAACCACCGGTGGCAATCAACGATCGTAAAGAAAAGAGGATGCGAAATAAAGTGGTTCCTCTTGTGCGTGTACAGTGGAAGCACAGGAAGGGATCCAAGTCTACATGGGAGACTAAGGAGGAGATGAGGCAGCATTATCCGAGTCTGTTTGAGGAATAACAGGTTTCGGGGATGAAACCTATATAAGTGGGGTGGACTTGTAACACCCGGTTATTTTAAAAGACAAGAAATAAAGAATAAAAGAAAGAAAGGGCAATTAAGTCCAAGTGGAGGGACTAAAAGTGTAAAAAGGACAAAAATCTTGTAAAGTTGGTGTAAAGGTGGGCATGGCCGCCCACCCCCTTTTCACATCACCATCTTCTTAAGTTTTAGAGAGAGAGAGCAGAGAAAAACTCTCGGTTGAAGATAGAAGAAGAAGAGAAGTCGAATTCAAGGTAAGAATTCGTGGTTTTTACATGTTTATGACGGGTTTTATCTCGGTTTCATGCTTATGTGCTTATGTGTTGTGTTTGTGTTCGGGTGTGCGTGTGTGGTGTTGTTTTTAGGTGTTTGAACTTATTGCAAGCGGGTAATAAAGGAAGAAACACCCAAGTTGCATCAGGTGAGATCTACACCCCGGTTTTACTTGTTTTAAATGAATCTTTGGGGCTGAAAATGCATTAAAATGGTTTTATAAATTTCATGTATGTTTACCCGTGTGCATTGTGCATGAATGAATGTGATTCTTGTATGCTTATAGGTTATTAGGCTAGAATAGCCACATTAAGCTTGGAACAGACAGATTCGAAGATTTGGGTTGAAAACATAGAGGAAACATATAGTACAGAAGGTCCATGCGCCTAAATAAGGTTCATGCGCCTGAAAATACCTAGTAATAACTAAGTGTGATCCATGCACCCAAACAGTATTCCATGCACCTAAGCTTACCTTACAAACGATAAAGTACAGCCCATGTGCCTGAACAGTTGTCCAGCGCCTACAAAATAATAGTCGGACGACTAAGTGTATGGCCATGCGCCCCAATAGTGCCCATGCGCCTAAGTGTTCATACGCACTAATAGTGCCCATGCGCCTGAATGAGTTCATGCGCCTAAAGTGAATATGTTTAAGTGTTAGGCTCATGCGCATAAATAGTGATGAAACGCCCAAATAGGGCTCATGCGCCCAAATAGTTCCCATGCGCCTAAGAGTTAGAAATTTTTACAGAATTTTCTGGGAGTCTATGCTTTAGGGATTTTACCGAGGTTGACTAAGGGCTTATTAATGATGTTGTTTCATGCATGATATGATTGATTATGATTGTTCCTTATTATGGTTATTGCTTTTATTATTATTACCCATAGTATGTGACTTTACATGGTATGTTATTATCATAACGTAAAGTATTTCGTAATAATAAAGTGAAAGAGCAATAAAGAAAGAAGAGGAAAATTAATAAAATGTTAACAAGTCTTGCAAGCTTACAGGAGGGACACGACTGTATTGTCGTTAGCTCAACTGTGCTGCGGGGTAGCTACCCGTTTATGCACAGAGGGCCAATCAATTAAGATTGGCAGAACCTTTGTAGCATGCCCTGGGTGATTGGGTCGGCCTTGTACATAGTACACAGACCCTTTCGGGGGATACAGTTACCCTTTCGGGGGATACAGTTACCCTTTCAGGGGATACAGTTGACCCTTTCAAGGGATACAGTTACCCTTTAGGGGGATATAGTTGACCCTTTCGAGGGATACAGTTGACCCTTTCGAGGGATATAGATGGCCCATCACCTGTTTTCCATCGCGCATATAGCTGGGGTATTGCTCACTGGTCCATACAGAAAGTGAAACATAAAGTTAAAAGTTTACAGACAAGGCATACAGTACAGAGAACGAACAATATTTGTTCATATATTTGATGCGTGCTCGCATATACATTACGGAGTTATATTTTACAGAAAAGAGTATTTTCTTATACAACATATACAAAGTATTTTATTACTTCTAAAACTATAGTACACTCAGCAACGCTGACTTATGTACATTTTCAGTCGGCAGGTAATCATTGCTGAGGATGGCATGAGAGTGAAGCTACTCGGCAAGGGAAAGACTGACATCCATTCGGATTCTATGTTACTGCTGTTTTGTAATGCATATAAACAATTCTTTTCCAATCAGTTAAACGATGATGTATTGCTCAACAACAGGGGTTTAAATGAAATGAATGGCTTTTGATAAACGTATTCCACTGCATAAGCTCGTTTATTTGTAATGATTAATATTTTAATTACTATGAATGAACAACAGTGAGGTTTCCGTGATTGGGGCCTTACAATCAAATTATTAGCGAATACTTAACAAAATACATGGGAAATGATCAACGAATACGAAAACGCTATCAATAGTTCTAGCATGAATAATTTATGCTCTTGCAAACAACCTCCAATCCTATATGGTTGAGTTTCTCATGGATTCTAAATACACTCATAGAGGATCAAGGAACAACTGTATTCACTCACTAAGAATCGAGAAACTTGTTACAGTTACGAAGCGAATGTATTTCTACCTTACCACTGAAACTCAATGTGTGATTAATGAATTAGAAGTTAACTCAAACTAAAATGACAAAGAAAGTTATATTTCCTTATATTTCACAAACAATTTATTATCAATGTCCATATGCATCCAATTATTCACAAATGATTAAAAAATACATGGGAAATGAACCACGAATACGAAAACGCTAAATATCAATTGTTCGAGCATGAATAATTTATACTCTTGCTAACAACCTCCAATCCTATATGGTTGAGATTCTCATGGATTCTAAATACACTCATAAACGATCAAGGAACAACTTGAATTCACTAACTAAGAATCGAGAAACTTGTTATAGTTACGAAGCGAATGTAATTCGACCTACCACTAAAACTCAATGTCTGATTAATGAATTAGAAGTTAGTAAAACTAAAACGACAAAGAAAGTTATATTTCCTTATATTAACAAACCATTTATTATCGACGTATATATGCATCCAATTATTCGTGAATGATTAACAAAATACATGGGAAATGAACCACGAATACCAAAACGCTAAATATCAGTTGTTCTAACATGAATAATTTATGCTCTTGCTAATAACCTCCAATCCTATATGGTTGAGATTCTCAGGGCTTCTAAATCCACTCCTAAAATTATTTAGTTAGATTCGAGCTAATTGATTAATGAAATCTCACTTAACAAAGACAAATGTACAATTTGTATGTACTTCTTAAACCAAAACCAAAATCAAACAAGAGACAACACAAATAAACCTTGAAATTGATCATCTCCTCCCCAAACTCTTCTATCACACTCGGCCACCATCTTCAAATGCTATCACCCTTCAACTCAACTTAAACCATTCCAAATGACAAGTTTCAGTACCTAGAGTCCTTTTTAAGCCCCAAAACAATGATTCGGATGTAAAGGATCAAGGAACTCTTTGTATTCACTCACTAAGAATCGAGAAACTGCTTACAGTTACAAAGCGAATGTAATTCGACCTTACCATTGAAACTCAATGTGTGATTAATGATTTAGAAGTTAAGTCAAACTAAAACGACAAAGAAAGTTATATTTCCTTATATTTCACAAAAATTTATTAATACGTATAAGTGCATCAATTAGTCGCGAATGCTTAACAAAATACATGGGAAATGAACCACGAATATGAAAACGCTAAATATCAATTGTTCTAGCATGAATAATTTATGCGCTTCCTAAGAACCTCCAATCCTATATGGTTGAGATTCTCATGGCTTCTAATACTCACATAAAATTGTTTGTTAGATTCGAGCTAAATGATTAATGAAATCACACTAAACAAAGACAAATGTACCATTTGTATGTACTTCTTAAACCAGACCAAAATAACAAGGGACAACACAAATAAACCTTGAAATCAATCATCTCCTCCTTAAACTCTTCTATCACACTTGAATACAATCTTCAAATGTTGTCACCCTACAAATCAACTTAAACCATTCCATATGACAAGTTTCAGTACCTTGAGTACATTGTTACGCTCCAAAACAATGATTCCGGATGTAAAGGATCAAGGAACAACTTGTATTCAGTCACTAAGAATCGAGAAACGGTTACAGTTACGGAACGAATGTAATTTGACCGTACTACTCAAACTCAACGTTCGATAAATGAATTAGAAGTTAAGTCAAACTAAAACGACAAAGAAAGTTGTAGTTCCTTATATGTCACAAACAATTTAGTAATTACGTATTTATGCATCCAATTATTAGCGAATGCTTACACAAACACATGGGAAATGATCCACGAATACAAAAACACTATCAATAGTTCTAGCATGAATATTTATTCTCTTGCAACAACCTCCATCCTATATGGTTGAGATTCTCATGGCTTCTAAATACACTCATAAAATTATTTAGTTAGATTGGAGCAAAATGAATAATGAAATCACACTAAACAAGGACAAATGTACCATTTGTATGTGTTTCTTAAACCAAACCCAAAATCAAACAAGAGACAACACAAATAAACCTTGAAATCGATCTTCACCTCAACAAACTCTTCTATCACACTCAGCTACCATCTTCAAACGCTATCACCCTTCAAGTCAACTTAAACCATTCCAAATGACAAGTTTCAGTACCTAGAGTCCTTTATTACGCCCCAAAACAATGATTCCGAATGTAAAGGATCAAGGAATAACTTGTATTCACTCACTAAGACTCGAGAAACTGCTTACAGTTACGAAGTGAATGTAATTCGACCTTACCACTGAAACTCAATGTGTGATTAATGAATTAGAAGTTAAGTCAAACTAAAACTAGAAAGAAAGTTATATTTCCTTATATTTCACAAACAATTTATTAACTACGTATATATGCATCCAATTATTCGCGAATGCTTAACAAAATACATGGGAAATGAACCACGAATACGAAAACGCTAAATATCAATTGTTCTAGCATGAATAACGCTTGCTAACAAACTCCAATCCTATATGGTTGAGATTCTCATGGCTTCTAATACACACATAAAATTATTTAGTTATATTCGAGCAAAATGATTAATGAATCACACTAAACAAAGACAAATGTACCATTTGTATGTGCTTTAAACCAGACCAAAATCGAACAAGGGACAACACAAATAAACCTTGAAATCAATCATCTACTCCTTCAACTCTTCTATCACACTAGACTACGGTCTTCAAATGCTATCGCCCGACATATCAACTTAAACCATTCCATGACTGTGTGTGAGTAAGAGTGATATTCTTACTGGGAATCAAATATGATAATCAAGTCAATGAATGAGTGGCAGAAAAAACAATCGAGAACTATGAAGCAAGAAAATTACTCATAAATGTTGTTTGTATTGATATATGAAAGTTGAGAAATTACAGAGAATAATTACAACTAAAATCCTCTATCTATCAACCGTCACCTCAGTACGAGGTTAACTATTCTATTTATAAAGAAGACAAGATGCCTTACAAAATGACTAATCTACTCTGACCTATTACATCAGAAACTAGTCTAAGTCTTGATCCGCATCTCTGCTTGTTCATCCACATTGACAAATGCGGATGAGATAATCTTGATCAGCATTTCCACTTGCACTTGATCAGCATTAGTAAGTTGGTCATCCGCATTGGTTAATGCGGATGAACAAATACTTGTGCGCATTTGGTTGGTCATCCGCATTTGTCAATGCGGATGATCAAAGTCTTGTCCGCATCTTCTTTTGTTCTTCCGTATTAGTCAATGCGGAAGAGTAACTTGTTCAGTATAAGTATTATGTCTTCCGCATTAGTTAATGCGGAAGAGTAAACACTTGTCCGCATCAGATTTTTGTCTTCCGCATTGACTAATGCGGAACATAAGACTTGTTATTTTTCTTGGACTTGTGGGATTCTAGCTGAACAATCATCAATTCACCCATTTAGTTGGCATGTATGATCCTTTCAGGGTGCAACAATACTCCCCCTAAGGATTATACAGCCTGGTTTTCCTCAATGTTTAGGAGGTGATTGATGTTGTGAAGATTCAGCTGGGTCTTCAGGAGGTAGTATGAATGCTGCTTTGGTGGGATCCAGAATAGCCTTGATCATGTTTAGAAAATCAGTTGCTTCGGACATCCTGTCTCTACTCAGCACATGTATTTTCATTCTGCTCATGTTGTAGATGGCTTCCATTGGTAACTTTTTCAGAGAAATCGGTTCCCATATGGAGTTTGTTGAAAGACCATCTCTATGTATCAATAAACTCCCTCCCACATCCACTTCATGCTTAACAATGTTTCCAAGTTGCCGTGGTGTTTTCTTCTTCTTTCTTTTGTCTCTTTTAATCTTATTCTGTCATAGGCTAGTTTCAACAACTTGATGCATTTCAAAAAGAGTGCATGTCTTGTTCACCAATTTGTTGTTTAATTTCGTGAAGTGCCTGGTATAAATGCAGTGGATGTATGATTCATCAAGTAGTCTTACTTCATATCCACTAAAAGTCTAATGTCAGCTCCTTCTTTTCCTCCCCACTTCCTTTCTATCACCAGCTCATAGGTTTTCTCATCATAGTACACATTTGAGATAGGATTTGAAGAATGAGTACCGGACACTACTTTCCTCTTTAAAGACTCAGTTGGCTTTACCTCAACTCAAGGAATACTATTTCTTCTACTTCCACCTTTTTCTTCTTATCCAGGGGATTGACAATTTTTTATCTTTTCTTAAACAAATTGTCTTTAATGAATTGAAGTTGTTTGTCCTTCGAACGAATGTTTTATATCTCAAATTCATATCCCCTGAACATAGCTGCATGATTGATCAGTTCAAGTTTAGCTAGTTCCTTCAAATCATGAATCTCAAGGGCATTTACTAGAGCTGAGTACTCTGTGAAGAATTGTACTAGCCCTGAGATTCTCTTCACCATGAACATATTCTAGGTGCTATCATACTTCCATGCTATTATCTTCTCCTCTATTTCCCCTTGGGAGTAGACACCCCTCTGATCAGTTCAGCAGTGATCAGTCCTTGTTGCAGCTTCAACTGAGATGGTTCTGCAAACCATTCAGGGTATTTGTGGAGCACTGGGGCAAGTAGTTCTTGGTCTTTTATATTCAACAGCATGTCTTCAGCTGACATTCTGTTTTTGGGTTTGGTCTTTGTCAATCTTCTTCTAGTTTCTTGAGTTTATCTTTCTTTTCGTTGATCAATTGAAGTGTTGCAGCCCCAATGAATTTGTCTTCATGTTGGCAATCTTTCTTTTTGTGAATCCCTGACTTGAGTGATATTCCTTCATTTCCTTATCAGACATGTTATAAGGATCAGGAAATAGTGATTCATGGGATGAGGTTGATTTCTTCATTTGTGAAAGCGTTTGTAGAGGACCCCTTCTTGGTAGTGGAATCTCATACCTATGGGTTTCTTCAAGATGAGTCTTTGTTTTTGGAGTGTCCTTTGTTGGTGTCTTCTCATATTTAGTGTTTATTGTTGGATCAAGCAACAATTTCACTTTCTCTTCCTCCTCTTTCATTTTCTCATAAGTCATTGCAAACACTTAATGAGATCATAGCCTTGATTGATCAAAAACATGGCTTTAATCATCAAGTCATCAGTTTGAGCTTTGGTTACCATGTCCTCTACTAACTGTTCTTCTATAATAGGACTCTCTATGAGAACATCCTTTTTAACATCTTCTTCATTAGCAATTTCTCCTTCTTCTAAGTCAATTGCTCTGGCCAACTGTTTCAACTGAGCTTCTGCCTGCTCATGTTCTTCCAAAAATTCAACAATTGCTGCTAAACTTCTTGGGTCATCTTTTGTTTCTTGATGGTTTCTTCAGTGATTGGGGTCTTGCCTTTAGCCTTTTCAGCCAGATACTTCCTCTTTTCTGAGTAAGTTTGAAGTTGAGGGCTAGAGGTTTCAGATTGATCTTGGTTCAGGGACCTTTTCAGGTGTACTTGGCTCTTGATCCTTTATTTCACTTTGTTCAGGTAGTTTCTTCTTTCATTTCTTGTTCATATATTTTTAGTTCTTCTTTTTGTTCTTCAGTTAATGATATGGCAGAGACAATTGCAGAGACAATGCCTTTTCCAATGGCACTGGTGATTTAGGAATAAATACATTAGGCTCTGCCTCAGTTCTTTGATTGTTTATGAACTCCCAAAAATCATGATCAATCCTGAATTGTTCAGAAGCAAAACTATCCAAAGCACTGAAGATTCTTCAAATTCACCCTTTTCTAAGTCTGAATGACAGTGTTTAGAATACACTACCATGTCTAAGCTCTGGTCTTTGATCTCAGTTTCACCTTCATCATCCACTTGTTCTTCATTCTCATCTATTAAATTGTTGTCCTCATCATCAACCTTTTGTTCTTCTTTCTCATCATCATCCTTCACATCAGTTCTTTTAATCATCATTTCAAGCTGAGATATTCTTTTGTTCTTGCTCTCAATTTCCTTTTCCAATTTTGAGATGATATCAGCTTGTTCCTCTATGATGTTTTCTTGTTCCTTCATGGCAATAGTTTGTATTTCAAGAGTATTTATATTCCCACTCACTTCTTCTTGAGTGTTTGAGTGCGGCTTTTTAATTTTCAATCTCTTTGGCTTGTTCCATTCTTTCAACTACATATTTTTCTTAAGATCTTTCAATTCACCTCTTTCTCATCAAGTTCCATGATTCTGTCATTTATAATTCCTCCTCTCCTGTTAGTGTTCTTTCCATCCTTTCTACTTTGAGTAACAACTCAGTTATTATTCATCTTTTTCATCAGGCCTATTGATGTTTGATTCAGCATAGCTCAGAAGGAGCAGCCTCAGAAGGTTCATTCACAACTTTGGTTTGATCATGATGATCCTCCTCATCAGAAGATGATTTGGATGATTTGGATGCACTTGTTGATCCTTCTGGTTCATCAGGGTGATCAATTGATGATGGTAATGGTTGGTAAGGAGGAATAGGAGATTGGTGTGGTGATATAGGATTGATGATGTGGTGATGTAGGTGTAGGTTGAGTGATCATTGGTGGTGTTTGTTGTGGTGAAGGAAATGATGGTATTGGTGAAGGTAAAGGTGATGGTATTGGTGGTGGTAAAGGTGAGGTATTGGTGAAGGTAAAGGTGATGTATTGGTGAAGGTAAAGGTGATGGTATTGGTGAAGGTAAAGGTGATGGTATTGGTGAAGGTTGTGGAGTGGTGAGCTATTGGTTGTGGTATAGGGGATGGTATTGGTTGTGGAGGTGGTTGTGCTTGACCTGCTTGGTGTATTTGTTCGAACATCCAAGGAAGAAGGGGTGAAGGAGCACCATTGTAGAAGTTCCTTGGGTCCTTCTTCTTGATGTACTTATAGGATCTTGCATCATAATGAGGAATGTTAAATACTGGTCCTTCATTAACAATGTCATGAAATGATTCATTGATTAGACATTGAATGAATCTGGGGTATATTCGAAACTTGTATGTCAACCCTTCTTGAATGTTGGACATTAGGCCATTGAATACATATGCCGACATGTTAAATCTTCTGTTGTGCAGAGAGCACATATTGCACAAGATGTGAGGACTGGAATGTCATTCCATCCTGTTTTCCTTTTAGACAGACAATGTTGGAACATATGATTAGGAATCTCGAGGGCAGATCCACTAATCCTTTGACTATCTCTTTGGCTTCATAGCTCCCTTCATAACCAATTTGGAGAAAAATGTAGTTATCCTCATCATCCAATTCAAGAGTATCATCTGCATTGTCATTGAATTGAAGACATCTTCTAACTCATTCTTCTATGATCCTCAGAGTGAGTCCAGTGTTGATCTTGCCAGTAAGAGTTTTCACTCCATTTTCTTCAACCACTTCAGTTGATTCCCGAAAAGACCTCATGGGATTCTTATAGATTGTTGGTCTTACTGTTATGGCATATGCTACGGTTGTGGTAGATAGGAATCTTATCATATCTCTGAGACCTTTGCTTTAGGCACATCAGGGTTTAGGTAACCTCTGACGTTATGGAGCTTGCTCCATGTAAGGTTTGCCATGTAATCTGCACAAGAGACATGTGTATTAGTTCACAATTTTGACTTTAATTTTGCTTTGATTTGTTAATATGACTTTGATTTGTTTCACAATTTTCTTTTTCACATTGCTCTATTTTTCTCAGTAAACATGGTTATCATGGTTTTCAATAAATTGAATTCTTCTATCATTTACATGTTTATTGTCATCGAAAATGTGTATTACATCACATTAGTGAGTTTGATTTTGGTGTTCTTCGATAATTTTCTGGTTCATCGTTCGATTTAGGGTAACAGTTCGAGACTTAGGTTTTGGTTTCAAAATCTGTTGAAGTTATACCTTATCTTTGAAATGACTGCGGTTCTGAATCGATCACAAGAATGTTTAACGATGAAACACAACAAAATCTTTGAATGTTGTCATGATGATGATGATGATTGATGGTGGTGTACTGTATTTTTGCGCTTGTCTCACTATAAGTTCTCTCAATTTGAAAAGTATTAAATGACCTGTTCGAATTCCTTTAAATAGTCAAATAATACAATTTGAAAAAATTTTACAAGTTTACAAGCAGATACAGTCAACACTGTAGCAAATGCTGAAGGTTAATTTGTTTGATTTTCGGGATCCGCATTTGTTAACTGTAGCATATGCGGAACACGAACTTTTGACATTAGCAGTCCACATTTGACTACTTTTGGTCATCTGCATTTGTGGTTGTAGCTAATGCGGAAGGCTTGATTTTTGACTGACTGTTCGCATTACTCTACTAATACAAATGCGGAAGTTTTGTTTTTTAATTTCATTCTATCCGCATTTGTGCACTGTTGCAGATGCGGAAGTTAGACTTGAATTTGGCTATCTGCATTGTATACTCTTTCAAATGCGGAAGTTAAACTTGAAATTTTGGCTGTCGCATTGTATACTTGCAAATGCGGAAGTTAAACTTGAAAATTTGGCTGTCCGCATTTGGGTCATAGTAAATGCGGAATAACATTGTAACAAATGGGCGGATTTGAATGTCTGTTTTTACCATATCCAATATGTACAGTAACAAATGCGATAGAACAAATTCCATGTGTACAACTACAAATGTGGTTGACAAGTCAACATATCACTGTATCAAATGTGATAGACTTGTTCATACGCATTTGTTACTGACAAATGCGGTCGGTAGAGTAACTTCACATTCACTTCACATACTACTGCGGTAGAGTAAAGTCATTGTCCGCATTAGTTGCACTTCAAAAATCATTGTTACCTGCATTAGTTACATGTATGGGTTACCTTCACCCGCATTAACTAATGCACTTACCTGCATTACCTTTTGAACTTAATCAAAAGTTAATGTTATTGAATTGATTATTCATTTTATGAAGAGGTGTCTTGATTGATTTTCTTATGAAGTTGGCTGTTGAAGTTGTCAATTTTTGCTTGGATTGACTTGTATGTACAAGTCATACAAGTTTCCCAATTTTGACAGATCTTGGGCTTATCATGCTTCTAAGAATCTGCATAAGCTAAGATATAATGGTTGACTTATTGCAACAACACCAACTAAAATTTCTTTTGTTTTGTTTTTCAAAATTGAGTTAACAAACAAAAATTTGAACTTGCTTAAAAATTTTAAATTACTCCCCCTAAAGTTTATGTCCACATTTGGAAAGAAACTTTAAAGATCTTAAAAGTTTTGAATATTATTTTGATTAATATTAATAATGAGAGAAAAAATCTCTTTGTTGGGATTATATCAATCTTACATTACACATGTGCATCCTTTATAATTAAATGGACATAATTATGAACTTGAAGATTGAAGGTATGTTTGTCCTCTTAAACTCATACCTGGTTGATATTTTGATGCAAATGACTTTTATCATGTTTTGGTTGATTTCTTATTTAATGTGTACCTCACACACATAAGCATGGAATGATCAACCCTCCTTATACAATGCATGGTAGAACTTTGTCACAACTTTTCTTACGAGGTTACTTAAGTCATGAGATCTCATATTCACTGATCCTCATTGGATTCTTTTAATTTGATCCTTTTTCATGTTGATCCTCATTGGGATTCTTTTCACTTCACTTTGGAAGGTGATCCATGATAGGATTCTTTTGTTCATTCACTTGGAATGTATTACTTTGTTATTCATCCAATTTTGGATGTGTTCCATATTAGCAATCTTTGGATCATGACATCAGCACTATGTGCAAGTTCCATCAGGTCTTTGCTCAGCAAAACAAAGATGAAACATGATGTGGTGAAAGAGATTCACAAAGTATCATTACCTGGTGTGTTTAGGTTACTACACACACATGCATTCAGATAAGCCAATACATACCTGTACTTTGTGATGAGTGTTTCACAAGTGAATGTGTCTTTAATTCATCACTGCATGTATCTTTTCTTCCAAGTTGAGCCTACCAACATATCTGGTAAGTCATTTCAGTCTTTTACATTTTGAAATTAAGCATAGTGAATGATATAACGACTGTAATTATATCATTTCCCACGAATTCTTTTCTTCTTAAAACATGATTTCTCTTTGTCGTTTTTCTCATGTTTTAAATTGTTTTTGGTGTTTTTCGTAGTTTTTACTCAAGGTTAATCATGCCAATTGACTAAACCAGAAATTCAAACCTACTAGGTTCAAATGCCTTGGTAAACAAATCAGCTAATTGATTTTCTGTTGGTACTTGAATCAATTTGATTAAACCTTTTCAGCATAGTCTCTTAAAAATGATATCTAATTTCAATATGTTTGTTTTGAGTGCTGAACTAGATTATTAGTTATAAACACAGTAGTTGTGTTGTCAATAGAAATTGGTGTATGCAAAAAGTTAAAACCATAATCAAGCATCTGGTTTTGAATCCAGAGAACTTGAGAGCAACATGCTCAAGCAGTAATATACTCAGGTTGGCTGTGGACACAAACATATTTTTCTGCTTCTTGCATTGCCAGGATACTAGTCTGGGACCACGAAATTGACAACCGCCACAAGTGGATTTTCTGTTGAAGTTGCATCCTCCATAATCACTGTCTGTGTAGGCATAGAGATTAAACTCTCCTTCCTTTGGATACCATAATCCGAGAGCTGGTTTGCCCTTCAGATATCTGAATATCCTCTTGACTGCATTCACAGTGATTATTTTGGATCAGTTTGATATCTAGCACACACACAAACACCAAACATAATGTCAGGTCTACTGGGTGTTATGTACATAAGTGAACCTATCATTGATCGATAGTGAGTTTGATCCACTTATTTCTTCACTTTAGTATCTACAGAAGTTATGATAGACTGACAGTGAGCAAAGTGGAATTTCTTCAACATGGTTTCTACATATTTTGTTTGATTGATCAAAGATTCCATCTGCTGTTTGCTGGACCTGCACTTCCAGAAAGAATGTGAGTTCCCCCATAGCACTCATTTGAAACTTTGAATGCATAAGATCTTCAAATTCTTTGCAGAATGTTTGTTTGTCGAGTCAAATATAATGTCATCCATGTAGATCTGGGCTAACAACATGTCTTTTCCTCTTATTCTTCTGAAGAGAGTCTGATCAATCTCTCCTCTTTCATACCCATGTTCAAGATGAAAGGATGATAGAGTCTCATACTACTTTCTTGGAGCTTGATGAAGACCATACAGAGCTTTGTGAAGCTTGTACACTCTGTGAGGGAAATCTGGATCTTCAAAGCCAGGTGGATGACTTACATAGACTTCTTCAGCATTCTTTCCATACAAGAAGGCAACTTTACATCCATTTGATAAACAGTAAATTTCATGGACGCAGAATATGCGAGAAAGATTCTGATTGCTTCTAGTCTGGCAACAGGAGCAAACACTTCGTCGTAGTCAATTCCTTCTTCCTAAGTGTATCCATGTGCCACTAGTCTTGCTTTATTTCCCATGACTATCCCTCTATCATCAGTCTTGTTCCTGTACAGCCGTATGGTACCAATAGGATATTGTCCTTCAGGAAGATCTACCAACTGCCATACCTCTTGCTTCATGAATTGGAGCAATTCTTCCTGCATTGCTTCAATCCAACTATTGTCTTGAAGCCTCTTTGATGTTTTTGGGTACTGTTTGACATAGAAAGCAGGAGAACAAATAGATTTTGCAATACCGGACTTGCTTCTTGTCACCCTCTCATTAAGATCACCAATAATGGTTTCACCTGGATGATTCTTGTGGTTGGAATGGTGTCACCAGCAATAGTTACATCAAGATCGGAGACATTCAGTTCATTATGGTCAGAGGCACAATCTTCTTGTATTGTTGTTGAATTATGAAGATTGTCAATTTCTGTTTCAGTAACTGCTACATCTTCAGCAGCACTGAGGTTGCTTGCATCATTTGAAGTTCCTTGAGTTTCTTTTGGATAAGAAGCTTGTTTTTGATTTTTGATCTCATGTGACAATCATCTGTGTGAGATGGTACCAGGCTAGGACCTTCTTCAGAAGAAACACTAAGGTTTTATGACAAGTGCATGATGGGATCAGCTTGAAGAGGAACATCTTCAGTCATATGTTCATCAGATGTAGGTGGAATCAATGGATAATTTTCTCTTCGTTCTACAGTTGATGAAGTATCACCTGAATGTATATTTCCTGCATTAGACAAGTGAAATTGGTCAAATGATTTAGTAAAAGTGTCAATATCAAACAACCAATCAGGACCATTTATAGATTTGCGAAACGAATGTTCCTTGAATTGAACATTTGTGGATTCATCAATAATGTTCAGTCTAGGATTGAATACTCTATAAGCCTTTGAAACAGAAGAATAACCTATAAAAAATCCTTCATTAGACTTAGATGAAAATTTTCCCAAATGATCACGGGTGTTTAATATTAAGACTAGACAACCAAATGATTTGAGGAATCCAATAAATGGTTTCCTATGAAATATCAGTTCATAAGGTGTCATGTTACTTTCTTAAAAATTAGAGTTCGATTTTGCACAAAGCACGATGTGTTAACTGCTTCTGCCCAGAAGGTGATTAGCAGTTTAGCATCGGCTAGCATAGTTCTTGCTGCTTCAATCAGTGTTCTATTTCGCCTTTCAGCTACCCCATTTTGTTAAGGAGTTCTAGCTGCACTGAATTGATGAGCAATGCCTTTGGTTGCACAAAAAGAACTCATATTTTCATTTTTGAACTCTATGCCATTATCACTTCTTATTATTTTGACTTTGAGATCAAGTTGATTTTCAATTTTAGTGATAAATTCTTGAATGATTTGGGATGCTTCATTTTTATTAAGTAGGAAGAACACCCATGTGAATCGAGAAAAGTCACCAATGATTACTAAACAATATTGTTTCTTTCCGATACTCATTACATGAGTTGGTCCAAACAGATCCATGTGAAGTAACTTCAACGGAGTATTGTTAGTGTTCACCAGCTTGGTTTTGTGAGACGATTTATGTTGTTTTCCTTTGAGGCACGCTGAGCATTGATCAATAAAATTGAATTCCTTTTGAGGGAGACAAATTACATGGTTTCCTTTGACTAACTTGTTCATATTTTTAAAGTTAGTGTGCCCCAAACGTCTATGCCAAAGCTGTGACTCATCAACTGATGCTTTAGACAAAAGACATGTTTCTTCCTTAGGTGACGCACAAACAGGTTTAAGACATATGTATTATTCCTCCTTGGAGTCTTTAAGACAACCCATTTTTCAGGAATCTGAAAACCAGGTTTTAGTATTTAGCAGTGAGTGTCTGTAAAGTGAGTGGAATATTTTTTGTCGCAGATCTAAGACACGCTTAGCAGATTGAAATTGAATTGTTCACAGTAATTCACTCTGTCAAAGCTCAACATCCCATTTGTCACAGATCCTTCTCCTGTAATCCTTCCATCTTCTGAATCTCCACCGAATGCCATAGTAGTTCCTTGTATGTACTTGAAATCATGAAGGAGGGAATAATCTCCAGTCATGTGTCGGGAGCATCCACTATCTACATACAATAGGCTATTAGACCTATGTGGATGAACCTACAACAAAAAGAACTAATTAGAATAAGGAACCCAAGCCATGATGGTCTTGGGTTTCCTGTTCCTATTCATGATAGTCACCTCCTAGTATTTCCCTCTAAATGGTGATTTAGATGAGGTGATTAGGGATTTTTGGTAATGAATTGGTCGAGTTATCTCATCTACATCTACTGAGGATTCACATGAATAATGAAATCGTTAGTCTCTATTTCTTTGTAAAAATTTAGCCCAAGGTTCATTATCAAAAGTTGGTTTTTGCTTCATAAGGTCAAGTTGTGTTTCATTATGAGATGATTTCTTTAACCCTTCCTTAAAATCCTTTGAGTTATTTCTATCATTTGTTGATCTAGGAGTCCTAGATTGAGTATTATGAAAATGAGGTTTGACAGAATGCATCACAATAGATGTTTTTGAGATAGGCTTGTGCCATGGATTTCTCAACCCCTTCTGATTGAAGTAACAATCAGATGTATTGTGATTGTTCATGTCACAGATTGAACAATACTTTTTGAAATAGCAATTTTTGGTGGAGTGATTGTTCATATCATATATAAAACAATATTGGTTGAAGAAGCATTATCTGTCTTGTGATTGAACATGTCACAAATGTCACAATACATTTGTTTGTTTATCGAATCAGATTTTTCTTTAAGTGACTTAACTGATACTTTCTTTTGATGAGTCACTTTCTTTTCTTTAGTGATGAATCAGAATGAGCCCTTTTTGTAGATTGTTTCACAATACTACTCTTGTTCAGTTGTCTGGGCTGTTTTTGTTTCTTCAACCTACTTCTCACCTCTTTCTCAAACTGGTCAACATGTTCTTTGTTACAGATATCAAACCCAACTCCCTTCATTAATTTGGATGACTAAGGTCTCATGAAGTTTTATGTGTTGAACTCAGTTTTACAGTTGGTTTCTTTTTCAGTGAAACCTTTTCTAACTTGCTTGAATTTTGTGGACATACAATCTCATTGTCAGAACTACTCTCAGTAGTGGGTTTCACTGTTTTTACATATTTCTTTTTCCCTTGTAAAACAGATGGTATAAATTTTATAAAAGCTACAATTGCTTTTACAGGGCTTGATGGTTTTTTTTGATAATCATTGTCTCGTCAGAACACTCTTTGATTTTGATTGGGTGTCCTAACTTGATTTTGTCCTCATTGGTTTCAAAATAAACATCAGGTTTGTTTTGAGGATTTGTCACTTGTTTCACTACTGATTTAGGTTCCACAATTTTAGGTTCAATTGATTCAGAGAGTGATAGAGAGTCAGGCATGATAGTGTAATTGTCATTGTATGGTAGAGGACATGAATTGTACCCAATCCCTGACATGTCCTTTGGATCCTTTTGTGAATCCAGCATTTCTTGTGACTTGACTCAAGACATTTGAAACTTTTCAAGTTTCACTTCAGTCATAGATTATTGAGCTTTAGCTTGAGGTAACTTTTCAGTAAGTAGCTCATTTTCAGCTGCAAGATTGTATTTCTCACCATGCAATTTTTCTATGTCAGAAATGAGAGATTTGATTTTGATTTCAAAACTTTTTAGTTCTCGATTCATCATTTCTAAGTTCACCTTTTCTTCTTTAATTTTATCTACAAGTTTATGATTGTGTTCTCTATACTCTTGTAATTCATTTATGCATTTCTCACTACAAAGGTTAGTTTTTACCTCAGTAGGCATTGCCGATGGTCCATCATTGATATGAGCCATGAGAGCATGATTCTGGAATTGAGGCTTGACTTCCTTAGCATACACACTCCAGTCACATATCCCATCTTGTTTGATCACAAGGGCACTGGCAGAAGACTGACTGCTTGCATGGGCTTGATTTGCCAGCTGTAATGATTTTGGTATGTTTGTTGATGATAAGAATGATGGTACTGCTGTTGTTGATTGTTTGAATAATATCTTGAATTGGGCTGTGAGGATGATTGACCAGGAGATTTCCTTGAATGGTTGGTTCTTTTAGGAGCATTGCACTCTCTTAAGAAATGGCCAGTCATGCCACAGTTGAAGCATTTTACCTTCGATTTGTCATATCCAAGTTTTGTGTTCTCATTCAGGCTCAATTTTCTTCCTTTTCGAAGAATTTCTTTGCTCTCATGGCAATCATTGCCATTTGCCACTGTAGATCCATCTCCTTAACATCATCAGGATCTAATTCTTCTAAATCTTCCTGTATTAAATGGGCAGAAGTGAGTCTTCCCCCAAGATACGCTTCAAAACTTGCAACAAAGGCATTGTAGGTTGCCTTTTGCTCTTCTGATTTTAAGTCTTGAGGAGAGATTGTAGGTGTAGTGGAGACTTTTGGTGCTTGTGCTGAAGTTGGATGGTGATTGAATGATGGAGATGCAATGAACCCAGTATTGTTCATTTGATCTCTTGATGAGATGAAGTCATCTTCCTTTGTGATGAAAGCATTTTCAACAGAATGTGATTTTGAAGGGAATTTGTAGGCTTCGATCACTCTTGGCCCACTCAGATTTCTGCTTTGTTCATCAAGTTCCAAAGCTTGAATCTTGGCTATCATATTGTCTAGAGTGGTACTCTCAAGATCAAGAGTATGTTTCAACATTGTGACATTTTGCTTCCAGCTTTCAGGCAAACTGTGAAGCATTTTCTTGTTGAGTTCTTTAATCTTGTATGAAACTCCCATAATTTCCAAGTCATTGACCAACTATACAAATCTGTGCAGTTGTTTTATATGGATTCTCTTTGGTGTGATGGAAGGTTTCATACTGATTGACCAGCTTGTCTTTGTTAATTTCAGCAACTTCACTGCTACCTTCACACATATTTTGAGAGCATCCCAACAGCTTTAGCAGTTCCATATTTTTCCAATCTTTTCAGCACATCCATTTTGAGTGCTTGAGTCAAAATAGAGTATGCTTTAAGATCAATTTTGATTTTCTTATAGTCGTCTTCATCCAGAGTTAAGTCTTCAATTGCTATTCTAGCAGTCTTATACAGTGTAGCTTGAGCTATTGATAGAGTAACAGGAATATGTGGACCCTTACATATTGAGATCCAAAAGTCAGGATCTACACGTGTGATATAATTTCTAATCCGTATTCTCCATTGTTTAAACTCAGATTTTTGTTTAAGCATGGGAGGTTTAGGTGTATGACTTAATTCAGAGTAACTGTTAGAATCCATGTTAATTTGTGTAAGTATAGATTTAGCTGATTTTAAGATTGATTATAGTTTATGAGTCCAACTTGTTCAAGCAGTTCTGTTGAGGTTCAGAATGAGTGTTCTTGCTGTTGATTGGAGTATTTTTTTGTTTGCTAAGTAGAGATGACAGTATCTACTACTAGAAATTTGATTATCAGATCAATCGAGTTCTATTCAGTCTGTGCGTAGATCTGAAAGAGAATCGAGAGCCAAAGCTCTCATACCAATTGACTGGGTGTGAGTAAGAGTGATATTCTTACTCAGAATCGAATATGATAATCAAGTCAACGATTGAGTGGCGGAAACAAACAATCGAAGAACAATTAAGCAAGAAAATTACTCATAAATGTTGTGTGTATTGATATATGAATGTTGACAAATTACAGAGAATAATTACAACAAAAATCCTCTATCTATCAACCGTCACCTCAGTACGAGGTTAACTATTCTATTTATAGAGAAGACAAGATGCCTTTACAAAATGACTAAACTACCCCTGACCTATTACATCAGAAACTAGTCTAAGTCTTGATCCGCATCTCTGCTTGTTCATCCGCATTGACAAATGCGGATGGGATAATCTTGATCAGCATTTCCACTTGATCATCAACATAGTAAGTTGGTCATCCGCATTGGTTAATGGAGATGAACAAATACTTGTCCGCATTTGGTTGGCCATCCGCATTTGTCAATGCGGATGATCAAAGTCTTGTCCGCATCTTCTTTTGTTCTTCCGCATTAGTCAATGCGGAAGAGCAACTTGTTCAACATAAGTATTATGTCTTCCGCATTAGTTAATGCGGAAGACTAAACACTTGTCCGCATCAGATTTTTGTCTTCCGCATTGACTAATGCGGAACATAACACTTGTTATTTTTCTTGCATATCTTCATGCGCATTGCAACTTGGACTTGTGGGATTCTAGCTGAACAATCATCAATTCACCCATTTAGTTGGCATGTATGATCCTTTCAGGGTGCAACAATAACATTCCATATGACAAGTTTCAGTACCTTGAGTCCTTTATAATGCCCCAAAACAATGATTCGGGATGTAAAGGAACACGGAACAACTTCTACTCACTCACTAAGAATCAAGAAACTTGTTACAGTTACGGAACGAGTGTAATTCGACCTCACTACTGAAATTCAACGTTTGATAAATGAAGGAGAAGTTAAGTCAAACTAAAACGAGAAAGAAAGTTATAGTTCCTTATATGTCACAAAGAATTTAGTAACTACGTATTTATGCATCCAATTATTCGCGAATGCTTAACAAAATATATGTGAAACGATAAACGAATACGAAAACGCTAAATATCAATAGTTCTAGCATGAATAATTTATGCTCTTGCAAACAACCTTCAATCCTATATGACTGAGATTCTCATGGCTACTAAATACACTCATAAAATTATTTAGTTAGATTGGAGAAAATGAATAATGAAATCACACTAAACAAGGACAAATGTACCATTTGTATGTA